>PVKM010028322.1:0-18353 GCA_004027735.1 Carollia perspicillata
GAATTTGCCTCTATCAAGCCTCATTATTTTAATGCAAAATCAGAGCCCAGAGAGCTGATCAGCTCACACGAGATTTCACAGCAGAGCGAAGGGTTGGTTCTGTCTAGACTCCTTTCATGGCTTATGCCCAATTATCACAAATCACCTTTGGTGCACCTAAAAGAAATTAGTAGATTGTTCAAGGTAGTGCATATTTTGCTACAATACTGAGTAAAACTTGTTAAACCCTAATAAAAAGTAGAAACTGTTAAAAATTAAATTTAAATGTGTATTTATTTTTAATAAATTAGAACTAAGGATACGGTAACATCATATATATAAATCTCAGTCCAGGACAGACTGTGAAGATACTCAGCAGTGAGGAAACAGTATAAGTTTAGTAACTTTACTTATTTCCATGTGTTAAAAATTCAATTCGACTTCAAGGGACTTTTTATTTTATCCTCACCTGAGGACATGTTTTTCATTCCTTTTTAGAAAGAGAGGGAGGACGAGAGAAAGAGTGAGACAGAGAGACAGAGAGAGAAATATTGATTGGTTGCCTCTTGTAGGCTTCCCGACCGGAGATCGAACCCACAACCTAGGTATGTGCCCTGACCAGGAATTGAACCCACAGTCTTTCAGTGTACAGGACAACGCCCCACCTAACTGAGTCACACTGGCCAGGGCTAAAGGAATTTGTTAAGTACTTTCTGTGATCCAGTGCTACACTAGATGCTGTGGTGAACAGAAATAGTCTAGCGCACTCACTGTCATCCCGAGCACTGAGCAATGATGTGCTAGTCCCAACCACCGTCTGAGGACGTTATGTTCACAAAGAAAGGAACGGAGACTCTGGGACCACATGTACCTCTCAGAGTTTGTGTCTAGTAAGCAGCAAGCATTGGGTTCCCGCTTTTTAAACACAAAATTTCTAATTTGGTTCCAGATCAGAAATATTTTCTTATTACAGTGTTTTAAGCAACAATTTTTAAAAAGTCATACAAAGCAAAACATGGTAAGTGCCAAAACAATGACATGGTCTTTCTTCAGCAAGTTCTTTGACCTATAAGCAAGTTGCTAAAAGTGTTGAGTTTGGAGTGTAAATATTAGCTCTGTACTTTAACCACATGTGTGATCTGGCCCTGACTTAAACTCTCCAGAAACCTAATTAAGGAATATTTATGCCTATCTTACAAAGTTGTATTAGAGATTAAAGTAAGGATGGAGCAGATAAGAATTTCATAATTGCTGACAATATAAATGCTTGAGAAATTATAGCTAAAATAATACAGCAAAGATGGGAAATCATGGAAGGCTTCTTCTAGGAGGGAGCATAATAATGCTTTGTTCTGATACAGTCTCCCTCTCATTGTGGCTTTTGACGAATATTGAATGTACACAGCTCTTCGCTATCCTTTAGCAGAAAGGCATGAAGAACATTTGCTTCTCTCCCAAATGCAGCTCCCGTTTCAAGTGCCCTGAATATGAAAATGGTATAAGAAATAGCCAAGAGTAGCATGATAGAGGAGTTGACAAATGTCTTCTTCCAGTATTTTCTGAGAGCTGGCTCTGCCTTCCCCGGGTCTGCACTTGGGGCCATAGACCAAGGGGTCAGGAATGTTGTTCTGGGTGGTGGCCAGATGACCCTTGGGCTTTGGGGTGGCAGACAGACATATTTTGTTGCTCTCCTTTCGTCTTCTGTGTTCTTTTCTTCCTGTCTCCCCTCCTTCTCAAAATCATTCTTCAAAGAAGGATCAGTGTGAAGAGGCTAGAAAATGAAGTAGCTCTCCAACTGTATACTTAACACCCTAGAGACATTTCTACCCAGAATGAAAGGAAGTAAGGAAAAAAAAGTATTGATCTACTCGTAGTCAAGAAATAAAAGCAAATTGCTAGTGCTCAGATGCGTGTGAGCTAATTTCATCATCAGAGTCACTACGGTAATACTGTGAGGCTCTGTTGGTCCTGGTGCCCCAGAGGACACTTATGCCCTCAAAGTTCACTGATGAAAATCCCAGGAGGCTGACATCTTTTGTCAGTTTTCTGCTTTGTACGTGGAACATCCGAGACATATTTGTGTCTTAAGGCCTGGACACTAGCAGTTAGTTTTAGAGCCAGGGTCACCGCAGATTCAGTTTCCCAAGGGACATGACGAATGGAATTGATTTTTGTGAGGGCCTGGCGACACCAGGCACCGACTGAGCTCAGGTGGTCCCACTAGCTGACTTTGATTTTTGTAACGAGGAAGAGAAATACCCACAGGAAAAGGAAACCATGGGCTATGAGAAATGAAGCAATAAAAATCTCTGCACCATTAAATCTGGTGATTGCCACATCTCAGAATATCTCCTGGTATGTTAAGCAATCTCATGAAATTCCCCATACAATGTGTATTGAAAATGAATATGTTACATCCACCAGTTGCGAGAACAAACGTCGGAGACTTTCAGGGTTTCGAAGATGTTACTTTATTGGCCAAAGCTTTACCTGCGCAGGGGTGAACTCTCTGAACGTGTCCGGAGACACAGTGCTCCTTAGAGCTGCAAGTGAGAGTCGCTCTGCTAACTCTCACAGCTAGGGTTTTTATGGAAGCTATTGGCAGCCGGACTGCATGTTCAGCGCGTGGACAGTCCTGTGGTTGGCTGGACTACCTATGCTAGGCCTGTGCTTTCTTCAGCAATTGGTCGGAGAGGCTCGTGATCAGAAGGCTGGAGCAACTGGCCAGTTGGCTATCTGCTAGGTCGTTCTGTTCACCCTGCCTCTCTTATCTTCCTGGCACACAAGTCTAAAGATTAGCACGGCTAGTGGTTTTGGCTGTCCTAAGCTAATTTTCTTAACACTAACTCCCTATGAATATTTTCTTTGTTCTCTACAGAATACATATCCCCCTGGCAGAAGTGGCTCAGTTGGTTGAACATTGTCCTGCAACCCAAGATGTCTCAGGTTCGATTCCCAGTCAGGGCACAGGACTAGGTTTCGGGTTTGGTCCCCAACAAGGAGTGTACAAAGGCGACCAACCAATGTTTCTCTCTCACATCGACGTTTCTCTGCCTCTCTTTCTCCCTTCCTTCCCTTCTCTCTAAAACCAGTAAGCATATCCTTGGACGAGGATTTAAAAAAAAGAAAATAAGCGTCATCTAACATTTGCAGGAGGCTGACTAGTGAATAAGAGTCATAAAAGAACAAAAACCAGTGTTACTGGACTACGTTGGTTAAGAGTCATCCATTTGTCTGTATAATTAAACTAATGTTATGGCAATTGATTAACTGCCATATCAGTATACTCAGTATACTTGCATTTTGTTTTCTGGCCTTTATGAAGCAAGGTGCCAAGCACTAGCTATTTAGAAAAGTTCTCTGCTCTGCCAGTCTTCACTGGTCACAGTAGAGGCTTGCAGACAGTGAACTGCACCAAACACGCTTTCTGGGCATCACCATCTCTGAAGTCTTGGGCAGTGACCTGGTCTTTCTGGACCTGACTTTTTATAGACTGTGCAGATAAATGCAGCCACCTCATAGGGTTGTTGTGAAAGTCAAACGATTAATACATGAAGATGCTCAGAACAAGACCTGGCCCATAGTGTGTCTTCAGAGATGGTAATCCAGCCTCACTTCAAACTTTGATGGCCTTGCCGTTTCTTCTGCTGGAAATTCTTTCTTTCTTTCATGTATTTATTTATTTATACTTTTTCTTTAAAAAATATGGATTGGTTTTTAGAGAGAAAGGGAAGGAGAGAAGGAGAGACACATGTATTTGTCGTTCCACTTATTTATGCATTCATTCAGTCATTCTTGTATGTGCCCTGACTGGGGATCGAACCTGTGACCTTGGCGTATCAGAACAACACTCTAACCAACTGATCTACCAGGCCAGGGCCTGCCTGGAATTCTTTTAGCTCCATTCCTCTTTTTTCTGTCTCCTTGTTCTAGCACAAATGTTACCTCCTTTAAGTGAAAACTCCCTGACACGCCCAGGCAGGGCTGACCATACATCTTTATGCCACTATCCCAGAACTTATCATTACTGCATTGTTACTATGTTATTGTCCAGCTGTGAGCTTCTTAAGGTCAAAGTCATTGTGTTCCCTTCACGTTTGTTTCCACCCAAGCTGTACCCCCCCAAAAGTTCTAAGTTAGTATTTGTTGGATGAATGGATGAATGAACAAACTAACCAAGCAACCGACCAATCAGATATTCTCTAGCACATGGAAATTAGTGAATTTTTAGTAATATTCAAAAAAGGTAGAATAAAAACTTAGTGTGCTTATAATATTGTGAAAAGAATGATGAATTCCATCCCTTGCATAAATTGCCACATGAAGGGATTTTCCACCTTCTGACCTAATTCAGTTGCCATGTCTATGCCAGGCCTAATATACAGCACCAGCTGAAGTGGACATTTGGAATATGTTTGTCAGCATAGCTATCGTTGGGAAATCCAAGTACTGTGAACTAGTGTATATTTTTAGAGAATATGTACTATTCATTTAGCCTGTCAGTGATCACCTAACTTACTAGGCCAATTCTCAACCTGCACTTCCATTCTCTACCTCAGCACGTGGCTCACCCTGTTGTGAAAAGGCCCCTTGCACGGGAGGCCCCAGCGATGAACTTCCTAGGGGCTCACATACTGTCACAGCTGAATAAACACCGAGTTGGCTGCAGTCTGCAGGATATCGACCCAAAACGATCCCGGAGTACCACATAACCAGAAGAAACCCCTTAACCTGTGAGTGGAATTAGAGGTCAAGTTTTCTGGAAAGATCATGGCACTGTTGCAGGACGTTTTCCGTATCAATGAGTGCTGAAGGCAACTGACGTTTTCCCCTCTCCTTCCGGATTTCTCTTTTCCTTCCACATTCCCAGAAGGAACTTCTAGAGTTTTAATGACAGGTCACTGGGCAGAGATTCAGGACATCTGGGATGCAGCGTTCGTCCTATCGGTGACTGAGGCACATCACATGTCTGTTCATGTATCTGTGCCTCAGTTTGATGAGGTATAAAACAGCCTCCCTCTTCGGGCCATTATCACAGCACAGTTTGTTCCTAGAGCCAGATAATAAATAAATGCTCTGTTAATCCAAAATAGTGTTTTCTCTGGAATATGACGACTGAAATCGCTATGACTTATACACAGCTGTTTTTCAGTGACTTTAAAAGGACATCCTTTTTTCTATGCAGGATAATAAAATAATTGAGCCAAATGATGTCTCCAGGAGATAGCAATTGTCTGGCACTGCAGTTACTTTCTTTCTTTCTTCTGTACCTTGCTGCTGTTTCTAGGAGGCAAAAATTACCGTTACAATACACTCTTTCTACAAAGACATTATGTGCAGTATTTGTTTCTTGAGAGGATGATGTAGATTTTAGGGTAATAGTGATCATTTGAGAATGTTATGTCAACCCAGATGAAATGAAACCACCCTCTCTCCACAGCAAATACAGCTGTTACTAAAGAAGCAGATTCGATAGTAGTAATGTAATTTTAGTTTTATTGGCTCATTTGTGGTGACTTGGAAAACTTTTATTGTAAGAATAAGGACAGGGCATTACAATTGGAGTTGCTGTACTAGAACATTTAAATTATGATAATAGTGTAATTTATATAAATAATATATAAAACCATTATATACAACTTTTATTAATTAATCTGAATCTATAAAATTTGACAAAATTTGTCCTAATTTTATTAAATATGCTATCATCATTCACACTAAATAATTGTATAGTTTCATCACTGAGATTCATTTTATTCAAACACATGGATTTTTTCAAGTTAATGAATCATGAACTTATTAAAAATATATCACTTGAATTAACATTTCTTTCATTAATTATAATTTTAATATGGTCTCTACTAGAATTCTATAATGAAGAGAGAGGGTATTTAAAATGAAATGCAGCCCCTCACTCTTGATTAATAATGAGTTAGTTTTTGAATTTGCTAAATTCTGTCGTCCCAAGCCAAGGAAGTGAGGAAGAAGCAGATCTGGCATAAACCCAGGACCACAGGTGTGGCCAATGTGTCCAAAGTCAGTGTGGAAACAAGAATAGTTTCCCCATCACTGTGGACTCAGGGGCAAGTGGGTGGGGATCAAACACAGGCCTGATGGAAGTGACAGTATTAGTGGCTGAGCGTTCCTAGGATGCTCCAGGGCAGTTTCTTAATGGGATTATGTGGATATTTTGGGAGGGATAGGCTTGATTACGGGGAATCCTGAGAAATGCAGAACAATTAGTGTCTTTGACCTTTGCTAATGAAATGACAGTTCCTCCCTGATCCACTGATTCAGCAGGATAAACTACCCCACTCATTTCCAAACATCCCCTTAACTCTTTGTAACAGGGTAGGATTCTGCACAATGCCCGGCCTCTGGGCAGAACTCTACTCACTCTGCCTTCATTCTCTTAAGAAAAGGAAAAATCCAGATAACTGCTATAGTACTGGGTGAAATGACAGTTTTTTTCCATCAGATTGCCAGTCCTTTCAAACCTATGTTATATTCTGGAGTAAGGTTCTCGTGAAAAATGAAAGTCGCCCAGTTAGGTAGAGGTTTAGGAGAAGGACAGAGGGATGAGAGGGGGTATACAGTACTTGCAGAAAAAGCTCATATATAACTTTGATTAACTGCCTTCAGACTCGTACCTGCTTTTACAACAGACAACAAGACCTGGTCCAAAGCAAGATAAAATTCTGAGTTAACAGATCTCCACCCATACTTATGTTTAGGAGGTCATGATGGGGGACTCAAAAGTTGGAAAATTTTAGCTTAAGTAACAGCTTATAAGCTTAGTAATCAATGAATGTAAAAGCTATTGTTCCAGGAGACTGTAAGCAGTTCCTTCCACCTTGGTGCCTCAGAAGGACTGCAAGCAATTCCAGATGGTATCTGAGCCTTTGCACTCCAGGGTAAGATGGCCACCGCCCAGGACCCAGCTAAAGACCACCGTCCAGGGTGAGAATGCTGCAGTTCTTTTAAAACAATTAATTTTTCTCTGAATTCCAAACCCCTTAACTATACTTTGTTCTCCTTACAAACAGAGCCATTTTAAAAGGGAATTTAAGACTATCTGTTAGGATACAAGCTCACTGTCTTTTCAGATCACAGGCCATCTGAATAAAGCGCCCATAAAGATTCAAGCCCTGTTTCTGCTTATTGGGTTTGGTAGTGACAGGCAGCACGAACACTGGCTTTTCCGGTTTCAGTCATGCTCTCTCCCTTGGAAGAGTATGCATCACGGTCTCCAGCAAAATCAATATGTAATTCCCTCGCCCTGCCCCACATTAAATATGTCCTCAGGATCAAGGACTGAGCACCTAGGCCTTTTTCACCCCCCTTGGCTAGTCTGGATCTCTTCTCCGAGAGCCTATAACTAATAAAACTCTGCTTGCATGCTAATGCCTTGCTGATCTTTAATTCTTTACTGAGTCAGCAAGAAGAACCAAGCCTCCCACAACAACCCAGGGCAGCCTTACCTGTGCTCTGAACATGATTGCAAGATGCCTACAAGCCCACCATTTTAGTGATATATTTTTCTTATGTTAAGGATGACTCACTCTCCCTTCTTCGGATTGTTTTCCTGCAGCATCAAAGCATTACGTGTCTTTGGGAGTATGTAGTTTTCTAGGTGTAGATGAAAAAGAAATTCTATGGAAAGGTACTCACAGGGTGATCTCATCATATATTCTTAACTAGGCAGGTCATGGTACCTAGTCACGCACTATGCATATAAATTCTTTAATAGAAGGTTTATCTTTGTCTTAAGCAAGTCTTTACATTGTTTCTGTGCATCTACATTAATACTCCTTTGAAACCGTCTTACTCACAGTCCCCTCCTTCTAAATAGTGACCACCCTCAAAGGAGCACATAATCTTAAGTATCCTGTAATTCAATCCCAGAGTGAACATCCCAGAGTGAACAGGAGTTTACCTGTCTGTAATCTGATCACTGCCTTGCTTTCTCCCACCTTCTGGTACGATGTAATCTTCCTTCTGTTCTCTCCTTAATCCAAAACGCAACAAAGAAACTGCAAACTGTTATTCTCCAGAGCATTTGTCTCAGTCTGTTGAGCTCTTGCTTCCAGGTGTAGCTTTTGTTATCTACAAGTTTGGACATCCTTATGTTATCGTAGGAATGTTAAAAGAAATAATTATAGACTTGGTGGCTTAAAACCACAGAAATTTATTCTCTCCTAGCTCTGGAGGTCAAAGTCTGAAACCAAGGAATCAGCAGGGCCAGACCAATAGCTCCTGCACCAACTCTGGGAGAGCAGCCGTCCTAGGCCTCTTTCCTAGTGTTCTGTGGCTGTGGGCAAGCCCTGGTGTTCTGTGGCTGAAGGCCGCCCTCCTGTCTCTACCTCTATCTTCACATGGCCTTTCACTCTTAGAGTCTGAGTGTGTCAAATTTTCCTTACTTTTCTCTTATAAAGACAGGGGTCATTGAATTTCGGGCACACCCTAAATTCAGAATGATCTTATCTCAAGATCCTTACCTTGATTATATCTACAAAGGCCCTATATTCAAATTCAAATAAGGTCCCATTATCAGATACCAAGGTGTGGGAGGTGGAAAAATCTTTTGGGGGCCACTTCAACCTACTACAAGGAGTAGGTTTGAATGTACAGAAGAGAACTCAGAAAGATAGGTAGCAGACTTTGAGAAAGCCAAATTTCTTCAGGTGACCTAAGCCATCAGATACACAAACCCTCTGTTTGGATTCCCAAAGTGTCCTGAATCTCCTATGTGTAGTATGATTTTATGTACAAAAAAAGGAAAGGAATTGTCAGTAAGAAATGTTTTCAGCTGCAGATAACAGAATGTACAAATATAGGGACTAAACAAAGAGGAGTTTACTTTTTCTTATCTAACAGGAAATCTGGAATTGAGTAGCTGTTACTGATGATTCTATGGCCTATACTTGTGAGGGCATTTGTATAATTTTCTTGGATATTATTTCGTGTTTGTCCTTTACAAGATGGCTGGTTCAGCTCCACGTTGCAAATATGTATTCAGGGCAGGAGAGAGGAAAAGACAATGGTAGCCTCTGCATATTTTATTTAAAAATACAAAGTCTTCCCTTGAGCTCCTGACAAATGCTTATTTGCGTTTCATGGGCCAGCACTCTGTCAATGAGCCCCTCTAAGTGCAATGGACATGGAGAATGGAAGTATTCAACCTCTCCGGACTCTGCAGTGGATGTGGCAGAGAAGAAGGAAATTACGTTGTCTATTAAGTTTGTCAATGAACAGAACTGCCAAGAGGAAGAGAGGATTCTTCCATTATTTTCAAAATATTATCTCTTTCATACATCAAGACAAGAAAAACAAAGGTTATGAAATGTAGTGGACTAGTAGAGTGGGATTCCAATGCTAGCGTTGCCTTTATTCATCTTTGAATAAGCCGTGTGAGCCTCCGTTAACCTCATCTGGAACCAGACAGTGGACTGGATAACCTCGAATGTTACCTCTCACTAACTCTGAACGTCTACAGCTCTGTATGTCCATTATCAACACGGTGTTTCTTTTAGTCCTTTTATAATTCCAGTGATGGTTTTCTACTGACTTGTCACAGCTGGGAGCGTAGACTGTCACTAACGGAATCAGGAGAAACTAGGGAGATGATGTAGTGTGCACCTCCCGTATCTCATAAAGTATTGTTATACTTGTGTTAGGGAGAAAACGTAATCTTTCTATTTTTTTCTTCATAACTCTCTAAATATTTGGTTTTTAATCAGGGTGTACCAAGCTATTCAGAACACAGACAAGCCTAGAGATGGCTGCAATCATTAAAAGGTTTATTTATGAGTAATTGCAAAATTAAAAGAGAGCCTAGCAGTTTCTGAAATGCTTTTTTTTTTTTTTTTTTTTGTCGGTTGCCAAATGAGCTCCTGCATCTTTAGAAGCCAAAGGAGCTGCCCTTCTTCAGGGCGTGCTGGAGTCAACTGCATCCAGGTTGCATTCTTTCCTTGCTGGGTGAGTAAGACATTCTTTTTCTTGGGTAAGAGTGGCCACCGTTCCAGATTTCCTCAAAAGACTCACTCATGAGGCTGTTCTGATGAGGCTGAATAATTTCCCATAAAAATACATGAGCTCAATCAGGCAGGAAATAAGGCTCTTGAATTAAATAAAAGATTGTGGCAGCATCTTTATCTGCTTTTTTAAAACTCCACGAGAAACAAGGTTTCATTTCACGTGCTATGAAAAAAATCAATAAACAAGGAGTGGTCTCCATCACTTAAGCATGACTAAAATTGGCCATGCAGAGCCCACAAATGGAATTCTGACAGTCATTAAGCTTTTGACAATTTACAAAGTGGACAAATAGATGAAATATACAGGGGTGGGTAAAAGTAGATTTACGGTTACCTGTATAGAAAAAGACTTGCAGGGTATGATTGTTATAATAGCTTTATTAACTCAAAAGAATGTCGCAATGCAACTGTAAACCTACTTTTGCCCACCCTGTATATTCTACTAGAATTGTGCTTAAAGTACTTTCTTACCTAACATGAAAACATCAAATATTTGACCCTGATGTAAGAAATGCGGGCAATACCAGTTCATTAAAGAAGTCTAGTAAGCAAGGTAAGCAGGAAGTAATTAAGCAGTACGCAAGAGTAATGAGGTGACCCATGTACAACCCTGTCTGTACTGTTCTTGTCTCAGCCCCAACCCTTCATGTCCACGTCAGTCCTGACTATGAAGCGTGTTGTTTCAGCTCTCATTGCTTTGCCTTCAACCAAAGCCGTTGGAGAATTGTATGATTAAGATGCTCCTCCAAACACTTTCTGTGTCCTAATTAGTGCAGAGTAGGACCAGGCTTCCTAGTCGGAACTTAAGGGCATGGTATTCTTTCTTTTTTTGATTATATAAAGAAAAACAACGTGAAAATGTGTTCAATTTTCATTTTTTAAAAATGTACCCTTTGCATTGTTTTAGTTTGACATCTATAAATTTTTATTCTAGTTTTTTATAGTTTCAAAGAATATAATTTCTGTTATGTTGCTAACATTGACATTTAAAACTGAGGTGGTTACTTCAATCTTTTAAATGTATCCAATGGAATTTAGATAATTGAACAATTTGATACTTAGGATCATCTAGTATTAAAATATAAAAACATGTGCCTCATAATTGTATGAAATTTTATATTGTTCCTTTTTTATTTGAACTCATATTCCATTACATTTTTGTTTTTATCTTGAAAGTCTATTATTAATTACTTTATAGCTGTTTTTAAAAGAATATATATGTACATTTAAATGTGAAATTTAAAAAAATCTTGTAACCATAGGCTCTCATTGTTTAAAATCTTTTTTAAATTATATCTTATTGATTATGCTATGACAGTTGTCCCAATTTTCCCCCCTTTCCCTCCCTCCACCCAGCACCCCCCATTCACTCAGACAACTCCCACACCTTTGTTCACGTCCTCGAGTCACGCATAAAAATTCCTTGGCTTATCCAGTTCCTGTCCTGTACTTTACATTCCCCTGGCTATTCTGTAACTACCACTTTGTGCTCTTAATGCCTTCACCATTTCACCTATTCCCTCAAAACCCCTTCCGTCTGGCAGCCATCAAACTGTTCTCCATATCTACGATTCTATTTCTGATTTGCTTGTTTGTTTAGTTTGTTTTTTGATTCAGTTGTTGATAGATATATATTTATTGCCATTTTATTGTTCACAGTTTTGTCTTCTTTTTCTTAAATATGCCTCTTTAACGTTTCATATAGTAATGGTTTGGCGATGATGAACTCCTTTAGTTTTTTTCTTGTCTGGGAAGCTCTTTATCTGCCCTTTGATTCTAAATGACAGCTTTGCTGGGTAGAGCAATCTTGGCTATACATCCCTGATTTTCATGACTCTGAATATTTATTGCCAATCTCTTCTAGTCTGCAAAGTTTCTTTTAAGAAATCAGCCAACAGTCTTATGGGAACTCCACTGTAGGCAACTAACTACTTTTCACTTGCTACTTTTGAGATTCTCTCTTTATCTTTAACCTTTGGCATTTTAATTATGATGTGTCTTGGAGTGGGCCTCTTTGCATCCATCTTGTTTGGGACTCTCTGTGCTTCCTGGACTTGTATGTCTGTTTCCTTCACCAAATTAGGGAAATTTTCTTTCATTATATTTTCAAATAGGTTTTCGATTTCTTGTTCTTTCTCCTTTCCTTTTGGAACCTCTATGATGTGAATGTTGAAACACTTGAAGTTGCCACAGAGACTGCTTATAATACCCTTCTTTTTTTAGATTCTTTTTTCTTCTTGTTGTTCAGATGGTTTATTTTTTCTTCCTTATGTTTCTTCCTTATGTTTCTTCCTTATCATTGATTTGATCCACAGTTTCATCCACTCTACTGTTGTTTCCATGTAAATTGTTCTTTATTTCAGTTAGTGTATCCTTCATTTCTGACTGGATCTTTTTTTATGTTGAGGTCCTCACTAAGTTCCTTAAGCATCCTTACAACCAGTGTTTCGAACTCCGCATCTGATAAATTGCTTATCTCCATTATGTTTAGTTTTTTTTCAAGAGTTTTGTTCTGTTCTTTCATTTGGGCCATGTTTCTTTGTCTCTTAATTTTCACAGCCTCCTGTGTTTGTTTCTGTGTATTAGGTAGAGCTGCTATGACTCCTTGTTTTGGCAGCATGGCCTAATGTAGTAGGTGTTCTATGGGGTCGAGTGGCACAGCCTCCTCTATCATCCAAACTGGGTACTTGAGGTACACCCTCCATATGGGTTGAATATAGCCTCTCTTGTAGTTGAGCCTTTATTGCTGGTGGCAGGTCAATGCAGGGGATTTAGCTGGGCTAGTCTGCTGTGAGGATTGGCTATGATCACTGACCACCAACCTCTGTCTTCTGTGGAGGATCAACTGTGCAAGCCCATTCCACAAAGCAGGGCTTACTTTGGCAGGGTTTTGATGCTTGCTTGTGTTCTGTCTGGCACCACCCAGCATGAGCTACAAAGCAATCTGCAGCTAGCTGCCTCTTGTGCTGAGCTTGGAGGTACCTTAGGGAGGCCAGGCTGTGAACCAAGGCCAGCTGCTGCTAATGCTTCACCTGGGGCCACATAGCAAGGTATGGGGTCTCACTGAGGCCAGCTTCTGCTTGTTTGAGAGGATTTAAGAAGATCAAAAGCATGAGCCAAGACAAGTCATTCATATGAAAAGGTCACTGTTAACTGCTTGGATGAGCCCATAAATTGGGTGGGGCAGAGTCTCAGGGAATCAGCAGAGTAGAGCAAATAGTGTGAACCAGGTTGATGAAGTCTCAGGTATGGTGTCTGCCAGGCTCTGTGGCTTTGTGAGTGGAGGGCTCAGAAGAGGAGCAATGGCCTCTGCCAGCAGTTCTATTTTGGAGAAAGCTGTCCTCCAGCTCTTGCTCTGATGCCAGACACTTCATTTCCTCCCCATATGCCACTGGTGCCTTTCAAGCTGCTACTCTGGTGCTGGAGCTCTGCAGGAGTGAGCCTGTGTGTGGGCCTTTTAAGAAGCGCTGCCTGAGAATCCAGTAATTTCTTCCACAGACTCATTCTCAACTGGATTTTATAGCCAGAAGCCACAGGGACTTATCTTCCCAGCAGTGGTAACCTGGGTCAGGGAAACTGGTGTGGGACTAGGACCCCTCACTCCTTATTTTTATCTGCCACACACAGGTATGGGACGAGCTTGCTCTACATCATTGCATCTCCACATGTCCGCCTCTCCTACCGGTCTGGATGGATGTGGTTTCTTTTTGAATTCTGTGGTTGCAGGACCTCCATTCAACTCAATTTCTGCTGGTTCTGGGTAATAGTTGTTTTATAGTTTAGTTGTAATTTTGATGTGGTTGTGTGAGGAGGAGAGCCGTGTTTACCTAAGCCCCCATCTTGGAGTATATTCCTAAAATCTGTTGAATTAAGATAGCTATTATTAGTATAAAATTTACCGCAACAACATGCTATCACATATCTGAATATATATTTATTAATCATAAAAAGCAAAGTTGTAGTACAGATGTGTTTTTAATAAAATGAACTGAGCTTTTAAAAAATTAGTTTGTAAATCATGAACAAATATATATTGTTAGAATTAAGCAGGGTTTAGTCTTAAGATGATAGCAACTTTTGTTTTTATGGTTATGAGCACTGAGGAAACTTGTTTGTATAAATAGATAAGAATAGAAAATTTTTGTTATAAATATCACATAACTGCATTAACATTTTCTAGGTTATATTATTGCATAGGAATCTAGTATTTAAAAAGTTATTTCTAATGATTGTTCTTTGATAACTTAACCAGGTCCTCCTTCAATTTTGTTGATAACAATGATTTGGAAAACACATGACTCACAAAAGAATTTGTTAGCCACTAGCAGAGTTATTTACTTTCTCAAAATCAATCTAAAATTTGACTTTGGTTCTTGATTTGTTGCCCTGGTGGATTTTACACTCCAGAAAAGGAGCCAGGGTCAGATTTAGGACAAGATTCAGGAGGCCACCATAAGCCACTCTGGACTGGAGCTGCCAATCGCTCTTTCTTGTGCTGTCTTCACAGAACTACGCAGGCAAGAAATGGTACAGAGCAAGAAAGTTAGAGTGCTGCTTGCACACCGTGAACCAAATCTTGAGGTTTGTGTTCAGGTCTGGGTACAATATATTGACAGTCTGGACCATACTTGGATCATAAAGAATATGGAAGAATATGAAAAGCAGGCTTTTAGACAAGTGGTTAAAGAAACTTCTCTGTGAGGAATAGAAAAGGCATAAGAGGACATAGGTATTCTGTACACAATTCAGAATAAGATTAAAATTGCTCAATATTCTACCAGAAAGCACAACCAGGATCAATGGGTCTATCATTGCCCAACATTGCAGTGAGCAGCCATCATGTCGACACACTGACAGCAATGCAATGAATAGTCTCCCCATCTCCTCAACAATTAGAAATGATCAAGTAGAGACTAAAGTATTTTTTCCTAGGATGCTGTAGAGAAAAGTTATATGTCATGCAGCAGAAGGGATGAAATGATCTGTAGGGTCCCTTCCACTTTTGAAATGCTAATTACCTTAGCCTGGAGAAAGCAGAAGTGTTCTAAGAGCTGCAATCCCCAGAGTAAATAGTTTCTATGTTGAAATAGTGATATGTTGCCTATTTATAAAATGTGGTACCAGTTGCCTAACACAGTGGAACATTATTTGAACTCTTTGTTGGGTTCTGTGGATAGATTTGCATGGGTTAACCACACTCCTCTGTCTAATCCTCTTTGTAGCCAAGGGCATACAGTTCTGAGACTGTTGGGTTTGGAAGTACAGCGTGTGGCTAAGGCACAGAACCAAGCCGGGCCTCCCACTTGGGGATCAAAGCAAGAAACTTGGCAATACTCAATCAGTTTTTCTGACCAATGTAGTTTACCACACATGCTCCTCTTTACAACAATTAATCTTAACTCAAGGAGGTTGAACTTCATTTTACAGTACACTTGATGCTAAGACCTAGGGTAGCCAAAGAGTTATCCGGGTAGCAATTTGAATGATAATCAGTTTTGGAAGGCTCCAACTGGTCTGAATCATCTTATAAAACAGCATATCTCTGGGAACCACTTGCTGACTTGTGGCTTACTATTTGCCAACATCTTCTCTAGGTGTTATCGTTAACACATGCATTTGTTCTCCACTTTAAAATGTACAACATACTTTTATCTGCAATAATCTCAACCTCTTCAAATATGCCACTCGATCAGACTTTGTTCTTATGCATCACAGTTATATCTTCCCCAAAGCAAAGTCTCCAAATGATAAATGAATAATTCAGACAATTTGTTTGAGTTTTAAAATTTATATACAAGTGCTTAAGATTGTGTACAAACAAGCTATAGCATTAATGAAATTATTATTTAATTTTCAATATGTTTTAGTTCCATTTTTAATTTATATACATTTTTATTCATATAGAAATTTAACTTCTACAAAGTAATATATGCTCATTTAAAAAATCAAATCTATTGAAGTGTATAAAATAAAATTTCTGCTCATCTTCTCCCCATTGCTCCAAATAATTTCACTCCGAAAGTAGAATTGTTCATTGTAATTAACCCTCAAAGAGCTCTTAAATACACATATAAGATCAAGTTTTTATTACATGCTCTAACATAACATGCATTTTTTAGATTTTTTAATTAAAAGTCTACATTTACAGATTTTAAAGAGTCAAAATGTTCTCCAGAGATTGTTGAGGAAGCATCAGTCCCTGAACACTGCACTCCTTCTCACTTCCTACTCTTCAGAAGCGACCCCTTACAAAACTTTTCACTATTTATCTAGGTATTTGTAGTTACGTTTCTTGGTAGTGTGTTTATGTTGCTATTTTTCATTTCAGTGTAAGAATGATTCATTGCCCCCTACTCCATGCATATGTTCATGCATGTGACACACACGCATTTACTTTCTTTTACTCTTACAGATTATGGTTACAGAGTATTTTTGCTAGGTCAGTATTTATTGTTTACAGTACAGTATATATATACTACTCCTATCTGAGCAACGTGGGATTCTTTGATTAGTTTCCATCTCCTGAAACCCTTTTTACTTTGCCTAAACTTAGTAATTGTCTTTTTTATTTGTTTGCCTGATCGTTTTTCTATGGACTTACCACTAATGCATCCCTAAACACTCCCAAACCAGGGACAATCTAAACTCAATATGCTTAACTATTGGTATTTCAACAATTTTATCTTCTTAAAGTAATGTCTTTGAAAAATGTGTTAAGAAAATAGATACTTTACAATTTTGGGAGGTCAGTTTATTGTGACCTTTGTCATTTATATACTATAAATGACTCATATTAGTTATTTACTTGGGTTGAATATGTCATACCAAATAATACTGCAACTTATCCCTCTCTCCTTGAGTTTTCCTTAGTATTTTGCATATAACCAGTGCCCAATAAAATATTCATGTAGATACTGAAGGAAACATGTCCTAAAGGGTCACTGATGATTAGCAAAGTTACTCTACTGTATTTTCCTTGACTCTGTGCTTTGTATGCATGTCAACAACAAAATATTCTGGAGAAACATAATCTTTCAAAACTTGTGAAACACATTTGTATTCCATGAAGCCCCTGGGGAAAGCTCTTATTGAGTTAGAAGGGTCAGGAACTGCAACTGTAGTGACCCTAAAAGAAAAAATTCTCACTCGTCTACCACAAACAGCTACTAGGAGTAGTTGAAATGTCCTTCCCTTTCTTTGTCATCACCCTCCTCACATCCACTCCAATCTATGGCTTAGCAAATCCAGGTTGCAAAGAATGTATATTTTTTGACCCATGCTTTTAATCTTTCCAAACCCCTTTCATTTCTCTTACTGTAATAACCAGTTCCTATTGTTGCTTTGACTTGCTTTGTAACTACCTTGAAATGGACAGTGTTACTGTCCTGTGGCATTGTATTGGCCTGGGGGAAAAAAATGGAAACCCATTCACTCTGCCCAGGAAACCCGAAAGTGGGATATGTCTTTGTTGCAGAAGTTATAATGAGGTGAGGTGTCTATACCTAGTCCATGAAGTGGGTTTTATCATGAACCACGGGTGAATTTCAACAATTGTGAAAATGAGGGTAAACTGTTGTAATCTGCCATTAGCTATGCATTTTGACTTTCAAATCTGCCACATATCTACATATATATTAAGTAAAAGTATGAAAATGGAGAAAAATCCGAAGGTTTTTACATGAGTCTTGATGGTTGCCTATTTTATTTCATTTTAATATCACTTTTTGATATTCCTCTGTTGCTCTATTGACACATGTTCTTTGATTCACTCCTTCTCCTCTATTATTCCAGTTATCCATATGACACGGATACAGTATCTCAGTCTGAGTTGCATCTGGTTGTGCGGGTGTAGCTGACTTGTGACCCAGTTTCAGAGCTCTCTTTATGACACGCCCGTAAGTTCTTCTCCCTGGCTGCTTTCAGCATTGGTAATGTAGCTGGGTTTTCATGTGTATGAAAGAACAAGAATAAGTATTTGTGTAATGTAGGCTGTATAATAGTCTTTGTTAAAAGGACTTCATGATGGAATTTTAACACAGGCATTTCAATAACCCAAAGCTATAATTGTTCTCATTTTCATTAATAGCCATTGGAAAGCATCTTTATAAATTATGAGACTCTAGGCTCCCAATGTATTTTGGTTATCATTATACAAGGCATATACATAAATGCCTTGTACTTGCTTGGTGCACAATAACTATTTGTTGAGTGAATGAATCATCATGGTCAATTCAATATTAAGCTGTATTAACAAGAATTTTTCTATTGCTTTCTCTAATGGGGCACTAAACTACATAGATTCTTAAATACCAAATTCAGTGGACACATTTTAACTCT
>PVKM010028323.1:0-18355 GCA_004027735.1 Carollia perspicillata
GATGGCTTCTGTTCAAGGGCCTGGCGGTCTCGGAGAGGATTGTCACCCTCTGGCCATTGCCTTGCCTGGGCTTCTCAGGAGCAGGGGCAGAGGTGGGGTGGGGACCACAGGGTGTACCCAGAGTTTATGTGTTGCCCTGGACTGGGGAAGCAGAAAGAGCGGTCCAGGTTTCAGTGTCAGTACAAGCAGGCTTCGTTCTGTCTTTTTCTAGAAACAGCCTAAGTGCCCATCAGTAGATGAGCAGATCAAAAAACTGTGGTACGGTTACATGATGGAATACTACGCAGCAGAAAGAAAGAAGGAGCTCCTACTTTTTGCTACAGCATGGTTGGAACTGGAGCCTAATATGCTAAATGAAATAAGCCGCCTGTGAAAGACAAATACCATATGAGCTCACTTATAAGAAGAATCTAATGAACAAAATAAATTAATGAGCAAAATAGTACCAGAGGCAGGAAACATGGAACAGACTGACAGTGACCAGAGGGGAGGGGGAGGGGGGGATAATGGTGGGAAGAAGGGGAAGGGATTAGCCAAAGAACATGTACAAATGATCCATGGACATGGACAACAGTGTGGGGACTGAGTGTGGGAACGTGGGGTGGAATAGGTGGAGGAGGGCAAAAGGGGTAAAACTGGGCCAACTGTAATGGAATAACAATTTTTTTAAAAGGCCAATTTCTAATGGTTGTTACGGAGGCAATGTTGTGTGTATGCAAACGTGTGTGAGAGAATAAATTCCTGTCTTGTGGAAGGGCTCCAATCCCACAACTCCTTGCCGTGTTCTTTAACCCCTCAGTCTTGCCATCTGTAAAGTGGGGTTCCATGCATCGGGCACTCAGCACCTGATCCGGCACGTTCCAGGGGTCCAGCAAAGGGCATCTGTTTTTTCTCTGGGTCCCCTGTCTCCCCCATTAGGTTCCTGCTTTCTAATCCCTGACCTCCCCACAGACCCTCTTCCAAAGCCCAGAGGAAGGCTGGCAACTGTATACTTCGGCCCAGGCCCCCGATGGGAAATGCATCTGTACGGCGGTGATCCCCGCCCAGAGCACCTGCTCCCGAGATGGCAGGAGTCGTGAGCTGCGGCAGCTGATGGAGAAGGTGAGAACCTTCCAGGTTCCTCGAGGAAGCCAGAGAACTGTCCCAGCCCCCATCCTGCCCCCTGGCCCCATCCAGGTCAGCTGGGGCCACATCTAGCCACACATGTTGTTCAGAGCTGGCAGATAACCTGCCTCCCATCTGGGTGGATATTTTAGTTAATATGTGCTCCGTGACTCTTTGGAGGAGGAGCTGAGTGCCCTGGGTTTGCCAGACTCACCTGCTGAAAAGGTGCTTGGTGTCCCTTGGGGAGGGTTCTTTCCCTCTATCCCAAGAGGCTTGTATAAAAATTCCCTCCCCTCTGATTGTGGTCGATAGAAAATTGTCCCCATTCAATACATCCCTTCACAGTCTTAGTGCCCTTCATAGACTGATTGCTGTCCCTTGCCGCTGCCCAGCTGACTGCCCGTTAGATAATTCTAATGTTGGTTTCGAAAGGCACTGGCTGTCTCCCAGCATCACCCTACAAAGGGGGAAGCTGTGGCTTGGCAGAGGACAGAAGAGACCCTTTTCGGCATGAGAGGCTCCCACCCATTCACTCTGTAGGGTCCTGCGATGGATGGACCTAACCTCAACACCAGAACTGCTTTCCTCAGCAATCTGGGATGCCCATGTGATGTCCCCTGATTGTTGACAATGGCTGTATAATGTTCTGTGGTGACCAGGGTGGGTATCAGGCTGTTTGTTGGGTTTCTGAGAACTTCAAGTGTCATGTGGAAAACCTGTGTATTTCAACAAGCCTCCAGTGCTGCCTTTGAGTTCACCTTAGCCAGTGGGGCTCACCTTGGCCTCGTGCAGCTCACTTTGCCTAGTGGGTTAGGAGAGGCCAGGTCTAGGGAATTCCAGTTTACGCATTTAGCCAAAAAGTATTAAGCATCTGCTTGGGACCAATGCTGGGCACTAGAAATTAGGCCCTGAAGGAGGCAGATGAATAGGAATGTTCCAGATAATAGTCATAGCTGGGAAGATAATAACCAGCTAACATGGTCAGAAAAGGCCACTCTGAGGGGGTGCTGCTCGAGTTGAGACCTGAAGGATGGGAAGGAGAGGCTGTGGGAAGATGATGGGAACGGTGCTCCAGGCTGAGGGATCTGTGAGTGCCAAGACCCTGAGGAGCGAAGGAACTTAGAATCTGGGAGAGTGAAGGGGGCTGGTGGTTGGAGTGGATGGATGTGGAGAGGGGACAGGCGAGGGGGCAGAACCAGCCCATAGGGTCTTCAGGGGAAGGAGGTGATCCAGTCTTCCTTTGGAAAAGCTCCCTCTGGCTGCTGTGTGGAGAACTGACCATAGAGGGCTAGGCTGGGAGCAGGAGGCCAGGGAGGAGAGGAGGGTGGTGAAAGGTGATGGTGGCCATTCCAGGAAGAGCTGATGGATGGGATGGGCATGGCTTTGGGAGACTGTTGGCAAGATCAGGGGAGGAGAAGGATGGTTAGGTGTTTGCCAGGTGTTGTCTGTGGCATCTGCAGGGATGGGGTGGGGGCAGGAGTCTGGCCTTCTCTAACCCTCCCACTTCCTAGGTCCAGAATGTCTCCCAGTCCATGGAGGTCCTTGAGTTGCGGACTTACCGTGACCTCCAGTATGTGCGCAGCATGGAGACCCTCATGCGGAGCTTGGATGCACGCCTCCGGGCAGCCGATGGGTCCCTCTCGGCCAAGAGCTTCCAGGTGGGTCCTTCTGGGTTCAGGTCAGAGGTCAAAGGAAGAATTGGGAATGATGCCCATTTTTCTGAGAGTGGGATTACATTGGGAAGACTGAGGGTTGGCTGGGGTCTAGGGTCCAGTATGGGCAAAATGTCAAACATAAGGGATGAGGTTATGGGTCACATGTTGGGGTCTGTCTGGGTCAAAGGTCAGGAGTAGGGATCAGCAACAGTTCCATCTTGGTGGGCAGGAACTGAAGGACAGGATGACGGAGCTGTTGCCCCTGAGCTCAGTCCTGGAGCAGTATAAGGCAGACACGCGGACTATCGTGCGCCTGCGCGAAGAGGTGAGGAATCTGTCCGGCAGCCTTGCAGCCATCCAGGAGGAGATGGGTGCCTACGGGTATGAGGACCTACAGCAGCGGGTGATGGCTCTGGAGGCCCGGCTCCACGCCTGTGCCCAGAAGTTGGGTATGTCTTGATCCTTGACCTTGACCCCTGACCTCCTTGCCCAACCCCAATACGCAGAAGCTAGACAGTTTTGACCTCTAACTTCTAAACTTTGACCCTTAACTTCCCTTCCCAAGGCCAAATATAGACCCCACAGCGGGAAATGGCCCTGACCCTTGACTTTAGCCCCTCACTCCCAACTTAATTGCATCTTGGAAACAGATCTCTGGATTGATCCACTCTCACCCCTGGTCCCCACTCTTCCCAATCCCACTTCATCGTTGCCCGGCCTCCCTTGGGCTCTTTCCACCCCCACTCCCTTATTCCCCCTGTTCCTGCCTCCCAGGCTGTGGGAAGCTGACCGGGGTCAGTAACCCCATCACCATTCGAGCCATGGGGTCCCGCTTTGGCTCCTGGATGACCGACACGATGGCCCCCAGTGCGGATAGCCGGGTGAGTGACTGTGCCCATTCCAGGGGTCAGAGCCTGGGAGGGACATAGCCTGTGGCTGTCCGTGGGTGCCTGGTGACTTCACACCAATGATTCTCTTGTAGTCCAAAGTGTCTTGGGATCTCCAGTGCCCTTGGACCTCCCCTCGCCTGTCTAGTGACTACCAGATGATTCAGGGCCCTCCAGCCCTATGAATCCCCAAGCCTGTTGACCTCTGATGACTGTATAGAGACTAATGTTTACTAGTACTACTGACCAGCTTCCAGTGACCACTGACCTTTAAGTAACTCTCTAGTAATAATCAGTGCCTTCACAGGACTAGGGACCACCCCCTCTTCCCGCATCCAGCACCGCTCACTGACTTCCAGTGGCCTCCATGTTCACGATTGCCCATCACCTCTGACCCACAGGAACCATGCATCCATGAACTACACTAGTGTAGCCTGGCGACTACATAGTGACTGGTATGCTTGCCATGAGCATTGGTCTCCCAGGGATTATGGTGATTCAACCAGGTGTCTAAGAGCTTGGGGTTGGGAATCAGACTTGGATTTACATCTCAGTTTCACCAATTCTTAGTTGTCTAAGCTTCCTTAATGTCTCAGACACTCAATTTCTTTATCTTCAAAAGGGCCATGATGATGTCAGCATGAAAGCTTTTAAGATGTGTAGCCCAATAATCAGCTGTAGTAAGGGCACCAGGGCTAGTGAACATGCTAATAAACAGGCTGATGAGTGATGATGGTGAAGAAGATGCTGATTGAAGGCTTGGTCACCTCGTGGTCACAGGTGCTACCATGGGCAATGAATTCAAGTGACCTCTCATCATCGAATGGCTGTCCAATGACTAGTAACCATCCAAAAGCCAATGGCCAGTGAATTCCTGGGTCCAGTGAGACCCCAGACACTGCAATTCCCCGATCCTTGGGGACCAAGCACCATCCATTTAGTGTGTGTTTTAGTGGCACTCCCTGATCAAACAATCCCAGTCACTGGGACTATGACAGGTCATGAATGGGCACTGGTCATCCCATGACTGACTAATGACTAGAGACCGTTAGCCCTAATGACCATGGTTGATTCCTGAGTGGTTGCCAGAGACTTTAGGTCACTGGCAGTAGCCCCCCAGTGACCACTGGCTCTCTCGTAGGTCTGGTACATGGATGGTTATTACAAGGGCCGGCGCGTCCTGGAGTTCCGCACTCTGGGAGACTTCATCAAAGGCCAGAACTTTATCCAGCATCTGCTGCCCCAGCCATGGGCGGGCACAGGCCACGTGGTATACAATGGCTCCCTATTCTACAACAAGTACCAGAGCAATGTGGTGGTCAAGTACCACTTCCGCTCCCGCTCCGTGCTGGTGCAGAGGAGCCTTCCAGGAGCTGGTTACAACAATACCTTCCCCTACTCTTGGGGCGGCTTCTCCGACATGGACTTCATGGTGGACGAGAGCGGGCTCTGGGCCGTGTACACCACCAACCAGAATGCAGGCAACATCGTGGTCAGCCGGCTGGACCCACACACCCTAGAGGTCATGCGGTCCTGGGACACAGGCTACCCCAAGCGCAGCGCTGGGGAGGCCTTCATGATCTGTGGTGTGCTCTACGTGACCAACTCCCACCTGGCTGGGGCCAAGGTCTATTTTGCTTACTTCACCAACACGTCCAGCTACGAGTACACGGACGTGCCCTTCCACAATCAGTACTCCCACATCTCCATGCTGGATTACAACCCCCGGGAGCGGGCCCTCTACACCTGGAACAACGGCCACCAGGTGCTCTACAATGTCACCCTCTTCCATGTCATCAGCACTGCTGGGGACCCCTAGAAGGCCACCAGGGGCCCCTTTCTACTCTGCCTGTGTCCCTTCAAGTTGGTCTGTCTGTTGTGCCCCACCTCTCCTCCTGTCCCTTTTTCTCTGTCCCTGCCTTTGGCCGAGCTTTCCTTCTCTGCCTCTGTATTTCTCCCGGTGCATTTTCTCAGTGTTCACTGTCTCTTCTCCTCGATTGATCTGATTTTGATACTCCAGCTGTCATTCTGCCTTTTTATTGATGTCACTGTCTCTTTGTTTTTATTGATCTGCCTCTCTAGATCATTCCCTGTCCCTGCCTGTCTCTTCCTCACCCCTCCCTCCCCTCCCTCCCATTCCCTTCTCCCTCTCCGAACCCTCCCTTGTGCCCTCCAAGGAGTTGAGTGCATGGATCTGTTTCTTTTTATTTACACCTTTTTTTCCTGGGTTGCCAGAATAAATGGGACCTTTGACATTTGATGCTTCTGTTGCTGTGTGTGTTCCAAAGGGGCAGAGGAGACCTGGAGGGTAAGCCCAAGCCCGGAGACCCATCCCTGTTGGACCCCGGTCCCAGGCGGCAAGCTTTGTGAACCAGGGCAGGCAAGCCCAGCCTGTGGGGCGGCCAGGGCCAGCCCTTTGGGGAAACAGGCAAAGTTGTTTCAATCAAGAGCAATTTGTTTAAAAGCAGTTTGATCCAAACACCCGAGAATTCTATCACAATGAAAACAGGTCTCAAATGAATATTCTTTGTCGTTCATTTTTTCACTCGTTGCTCACTCTGGTGCACTGCTGAGCCCTCTGGCAACTTTTTAAATGTTTTTTTAAAAAACAATTTGGCCACTTTTAAGAATTTGGGTATGAGTGGGTAGGACACAATCAAATTTTTCCTTTTTCTTCTCTTTTTGCTTTGTAAAATCATTTTATTCGAGTCGCACCCGTTCTGCATCAATAACAAAAGGCTTGAAACAAGCCTGCAGGTGCAGTGTGCCTTCCGTTGAACACACCCACACCCGGGTCCCATTCACCTGGAAGGAGCTTGGTCAGGCATGGGCCCGCCACAGGGACTCCAGCTCTTGAAGGGGAAGGACAGCAAAGCTAGGAAGCATCAGGGAAAGGAAGGGGTGTGAGAAGGATGACTGCAGGCAGAGACTGAAGTAAGCTGAGGCCAGATCCTCAGTAGCCTTTGGTGATCAGACTAAGGGGGGGCGGGTGGCTGCGGGGGTCACAGAAGGAAGGGCAGATGAAGAAGACATTTTTTTAGCCAGATTGCTAGCAGTCTGGGTGAGACAGTGCAAGGAGAGTGGGGAGAGTGACCTCTGGGGCTGCTGGCTGGGAACAAGGGTAGTACTGTCCACCACAATATATGGGTCCCGCTGAACCCTGAGCAGAAACATTGTGCAGAGCCTCACTGGCCCAGACCCCACCCCACCCCGGCCCAGAGGCTGTGAAACCTTCTCTGGAAGGAACGCCCTGCCCCCAGCTCTAATTAATGGCCTCCCTGATTAAATCATCTCCGGGAACATGGGGGCTGCCCTGTGAAGGAAACCAATGAATAATATATGTGACTGCCTAATGCTCTCACTTAAAACCAATTTTTAAAGAAATCTTCAAGAAAAGCAATTAATTTCCATTTAAATTAACAAGCTGACATAGAAAAAGAATCGATTCCTGGGTAAACATGTTGAGAGGCACTTTGCTCTGTACCTTCTTAAAAAGAAAGGCTCAGGGCTGGGACACTTACATCATTTGCATACCAGCCCTCTATTTATTTGGAGGCAAATCTCCAAGCTGAGCACAGGGTGGGGGTGGAGGCAGGTAGGGCATTATTCTCCAAGGGCGAATTTTCCCCAAGGTGGGGGGCTGAGAGCTGTGGAGTTCAACAATCTTTATCTAAAATACACACAGACTTGGAGACTCACACGAGGGTGTGGGTGTGTCTGTCACATCTGCACACCAGTCCTCAAATGGATGCCACAGGCACTTGGCATCATAACTGCGCCCCCCCCACACACACACACAAGGCAGGCCTAGTGCTCGCTCCTTACACTGGATGTACTTGATGGAAACACAGCTGACCCTTGAACACGGGTTTTGAACTGTGCGGGCCCACTTACGTGCTGATTCTTTTTCAATAAATACAGTAAATGTGCTTTCTCTTCCTTATGATTTTAATATAACATTTTCTTTTCTCTCTAGCTTACTGTAAGAATTCAGTATATAGTATATGTAACATACAAAATGTGTTAATTGACTTTATTATCCATAAGGCTTCTGGTTAACAGTAGGCTTCAAGTAGTTAAGTTTTGGGGGAATCACAAGTTAAATGTGGGTTTTTGACCGTGTGAGGGCCGATGCCCCTATCACCTGCACTGTTCAAGGGGCAGCTGTCCATCCAGCCATGCAAAGGCAGGAATACTTCCCCATCCCCTCACTGGGCCAGGAGCACCTGCCAGCGTGTTCTAGGCCACCCTCTGGGAGCTCCGACGTCCCCTCCTGCACGTGCACCCGGCCTCGTTGGGAAAGCACTGCAGCCCATCCGGCGGCGGTACTGGGCTACCTGGAGTTGAAGGGACCTGAACTGGCCCTGCCCTGTGGCCACAGAAACCTGGGCTGGTGCACAGGGAAGAGGAAGGGGGTGGAGTCTGGCTGGGAGGGAAGAATACACTGTTGCTGCCATCCTGAAGGCCTGGGATTTATGGCCCCTTTCCCGGCAGGAGAGGGTGGGGGAATGTGGAGCAGGTGAGGAAAGGCACAGCTACTGAACCATGAATCAGCCCGACACTGAGTGGGCTCTGGGGGCATGTTTATCTAAGAGCGATGTTTTGTTTGTATTTTGGCTGCTGCACAGCTAGACAAAGGAAGGGGTGGGGGTCCAGAGAGGCAGGGAATCAAACCCAGATGGGGGTGGGACACTCCCAGGGTTGCACTGGACACAACCAGTTATATGGCCACATGCACACGAGAGAAAGTGAATGTGAAAGACAGACACTCGGATGCCCAAAGTGACAGGAGTACCACAAAGACCATTTCCCTGCCACCCAGAACAGGAAAATACACACCCTTCTCTCTGGTAGCCTCTTAGCCACCTGGGAGCCCAGGGACACCTCTGAGTCTTTGGTGCTGAAAGTGAGGCACTATCGGGCCAGGAGCTGTTGGTGCAAACGGTGGAGCTGTTCACTGCCTGCCCATGGTCCCCACAGGTGGTGGAAGATTCTACCAGGAGGTGCAGCCTCTGAGCCAGCTCCCTTGGCTGCCAGAGCTGGAATTCATTAAACCTTCCTAATGACAAACACTCCAGCAGGAGGCAGGCAGAGTGACTGCTCCAGAAACCTGCCAGATTGGAGTCCACCCAGGTGACTGAGACTCGGGCTTTATATTATAGATTTGGCCCTGGGGGCTTCCTTTGGGGTCAAGCCAGCAAGGCTTTAATTTGCTCAGGCCCCCAAGCCTTGGTAGCCTGCCATCCCCATGTTGTGGCTGGTACCCATGAAGAAGGGGTGGCCAGAGTGGGCACAAGCACCTAACCAACCCATAAATCACCAGAATGAACTCAGAGCCCCAGCCCAGGTGCTGGCACCGGGCAGCTGTGAGTGCAGCGTGGACAGAAGGCGGGCCACGCCCACTGCACCCCACCTCCAGTCTGCCACAGGATTTCCCCTCTGCTCCAGCACAGGCCCTCCCCAGCATCTGCGAAGACGGCAGGACCCAGGCACCGCCTGCCTGAACTTGTGATATGACAGGAAGGCAGGCATCAGGATGCGAGGTATCATTCATTCTAACTGGGTGGCCCATGTGTGGAGGGGTGGGGAGGTGTGCAGAAAGCACCCACAACAGGGGGCCTCAAATCTGGCTCTCCAATGATACCCCCAGATCTCCAGCTCCGCCTGACCTGCTGAATCCAGAGCTGTGTGGTCAAGGCAGGGTCCTTGCATTCTAGCACACCCAGGCTTGAGGACAGCTGGTGCTGAGTGGCACCCCGCTTCCCCGGAGTCTGGGTGCTGGGATGAACTCCTGGAGGGCATCCTCAGGCCTGGGATGTGGAGAGGCTTCAGAGAGAGCAAGTGCAGCTGCACACTTGGACACTAGGGGTGGCGGGAGAGGCCTACGCCCCCAGCAGTGCCCCCAATCACCTCAGCAGGGAGGAAATGAGACACAGGACGGCAGAGCAGCAGTTCCAGGTTTAATGGAGGGTGTGGAGGGTGCTGCACTGCTGCTCAGTGGACCCTGGGCAATGGCAGCCCGAGCCCCAGGCAGAGCATTTGCTTTTTGCAATTTAATAGAGGAACAGGGCATAGCCAGAAACAAAGTGAGGCCCTCCTACCCCCATCTGGGACCTGGGGGGACAAGGGACAGCTCAGCTGACAGGGCCTTCCTTCCCTTTGGGACCAGTCACCCTCACCCCCTGGGTCTGGGAACTCTGGGAGCCTCCCCATACTGCTGGCCTTCAGAAGTCAGTTCCTAAAGAGAAGGGAATCTGGCAGGGATAGCCCCAGCCTGGGGCAGACAGGGAGCCCTGAATGGTGCAGAGCCCCTCTCCTAGCCATTTTGGGAACAATAAATACTGTTACATCAGCAGGGAGGGGTGCCCATGCTTGGCTGGTGGCAGTAAGCAGGGTCTGCGGGCCCAGCCACCCCACCCTCGTCCCACCCCACAGGCCAGGCCTGGGCCACCTGCTCCCTCACTCCGTGCGCAGGATGATGTGGATGCCGGAGTCTGTGAACACGGGCCCGCTCATCTCCCCCGTCCGGAGTGCAAAGGAGGCATCTTCAAATGGCTTTTGCATCTGACCTGGGGAAGCGTAAGGGATGATGTGCAGGGAGCGGGGGTGGGCGGTCAAGCTGGCAGAAGCTAGGACCAGGCAGGGCAGCCAGATGGGGTTCCCACCTGCGCCCTGCCTTGCACTCATCTGTCACTAGGTTTATGGCCCTGTTACAGTGCTGAGCAGCCCAGCTGGAGGTGGCAGGGCCATTAAAGAGGCCCCAGGAAGCCTGAGGACAGCATGAGGGATGTCAGGCAGAGCTGCTGGCGCTGCTGTATGCTTAGAGATGCATTTTAGTGATGAATTTGTCTCCCTGGGCTCAGTTCCCAGCCCTTGCCACGTCGTGTCTCGCCTGCCTCCTGGGGTGGGCAGCAGCTCCTTGTTGGTTACCCCACATCCCTCACCCCACCCTGGGTATCTCAGGGATGGAAAGGAGGACAAAGAGGAGAAGGGGGTGGAGACCTGGTCCCCTCTGCTCTTCCCTTCCTACTGTCCCAGACATATAGACCTAAACTCCGGGTTGCTGATCTGACCAACCCATCTTCCTCTCACCTCTAGTTCCCCACCAGTAAGGGCAGGGCCGAGGACTCCAGGAGACTACCCTGGGGCTCTCAGGGAACCCTGCCTTATACCTCCAACAGGGGGAGAGGCAAGTGGCAGCTTGGTGGGTCTGTGATGGGGAAAAATGTGCAAAGAAACACACAGAGTGACTCCCCAACCCGGGATGGAATGACATGGGAAGAAGGTTCCGATAGTCACCCCTGTCCCCCACCAGCAAGGCAGCCTCTGAAGCCTGAGGGAGGGACTGTGCTGCCACCTGGTGGACCCTGAAGGCCTGTGCGACAGGGGCCATGCCATCCATCCTCCACAGGCCCGGCGGTGCCCATTATTTGCGCACCTCTGCTGAAGGCACCCAGGTCTCCCCTGGCCTTGGCTGAGCTGCAGTCACTGAACTGTGAAGCCAGAGATTCAAAGTCCTCTTCTCCCGACTTGATCTTCTGGATGTAGCCTGTGGACACACACGACATGAGGCACACAGGAGACCTCCAAGTCAGCAGCAGGACCGATGGGGCAGAGGGCTCCAGGTGGACGGTGGCATATCACTCAGGATGGAACTATACAACCTTTGCTCTACTGCGTGTACACACACACACACACACGGGTAAATACTCGCCACCCCCACATGCTAACACATCCACATGTGCCTTCTCCCTGCACATGTGTGCAGTCATGCCCGGAGTACCAGGTGTCTTTGAAGTGGTGCCTTCCCTGTACATGTGCACTGAGGCCCCGCAGTAACCTCAAAAGCCATGCCGCTCTCCCACCCCGCACCTACCTCTCGCTGCCCCCATCACTCCACCCAAATATAACATGAACCTAGCATGGTCCCCTCCCGCCTCTCACACATACTGTGAGAAAAGCTAACTCCAGGCCCCACAGAGGAGGACAGCAGGAAATCAGGCAGAGGAAAAGGGATGCTGAAGACTGGGGCTCTCTGAGAGCCTCCAGGACAGTGGTGGGGAACTTTTCTAGAATCCTCTACAAAGGCAGGAGGCCAGAGTGTGAGCCCACTTCTCCCAGAGGAGCCAGCAGAGTCCTCAGCCCCTGGGCCTTAGCTGTCCTCATCAAAAGCTGGAGGGATGCCTGGGTGGCCCACTGGGGCATTGTGAAGAGACCCCAGGAAAGGACATGTGTCATTCCCATGGACTACAGCCCCAGAAGCAGCTGACAAGGCTATTTTCCCAGCTGCCCTAACAGGGTGTGTTGGCAGCGCACCATATTCTCTGTGTGGCCCAAACTGTCCCCACTAGGTACTAATTCCCTCTGGACGGAGAGGGAGGCTGGGGCTGAGAGGAAGGAAAAGGGCCCCAGTAGAGGGTGCTGGGGGAATCAACAAGCATCACTGTGACTCTCCTTTGGGTTCAGCGCACAGGGGACTCTGTGTGTGCACAGGTAGAAAGGAGCCACGAGCTGCTCTTCAGAGTCCAGGTAGGAGCCCTTGGTGCCAGAACCCATCCCTCCCTCCCCGAAATGCCTCCGTCCTGCTCTGGCCAGCTGCCCTGGCACATGTATGAGTGCCTCTGCAGGCCTCCTCCCTGTGCCCACAGGCATAGCCACAGGGTGGGCTCCCACGACATCTGGCCCCAGACCTCCATTCCAGCTGAGCCTCGTGGCCTTCATGTCTGCCCCTCTCCCAGGGCCATGTGCCCACCTGGCTCAGCAATGGGCCACCAGCACACATCAGATGGGAGGGTCACCCTGCCAGGGTTTCTGCACACCACTGTGATGCTTTGACCGCTGCTCCCATCTGATCCAAACATGGCTGTTACACACCTACCTGGTACCTGTCTGAGCTGCACGGGAAAACTGTGGATTCATCTGCCTGGTACTCTGAGGCTCAGACACCCAACTAGGGTCACCTGCCTGATGCTGGGCTGCAAACCTCACCAGGCCCATGAGCCTCAGTTTCCTGTTTGACCTCAAGGTCACTGTCACCCATGTGCCAGGGACCAGTTAAAATGGCAGGACTATGACTATGTTGCCATCACCCATTCACTGTACTTCACAGCAGCCACTGCACGCAGAGTCCTGGTATCTGAGCCACTCGGTACTCCCGCAAACATCCTTGACACCCATCTTCCCCATGTCCCTGTCATAGGGGTCTGTTCTTGGCCACAAGATGCAGGGGAATCTTTGGATCCGTGCCCCTACAGTTCAGTCTTACACACGCACCCCCCTGACCTGCCCTGCCTCTCTCACCTATCTACCTGCCACCGTGGTGCCCATGCCACCACCCTTAGGTATCTCTTCCCACCTGAAGTTCACCTGCTCTCTTTCGGTCTCACCCAGGAGGCTTCCTTAAGACCCGGCTGTGTGAAGTGCCTCCCTGGGTTTGCACTTAACACCATCCTGTTTGTGCACCTGTGACCTGCCTCACACTGAGAGGACATGGGCTGGGTTGGCCTTGCTCTCTGCTGGGTCCCCAGTGCTGTACACAGAACAGGTGTTCACTAATGTTGAAGGAATTCATGAATAAATGAGACAGAAACAGGCCATGGGGAAGAAGAGAGCTTCCACCACTGGGCTCTGTAGGCAGAAGTGCTGAAATCTCGTACTTTTTCTGTGAGCTTCAGGCCCAAATGCTAAAGAGGCAGCAAGAAAGGAAATACAAACCAGACCCCCCTGGCCCTTCCCCAGCAATGTTCTGGCCTCCCCTCACTGTGTCATTGTCACCAACACAGTGCTCATCCAACCCTTGTCCAACAGAGCTCCAGCTAGGGCACTGAGAGTTAGGTAGACCAAGGGAGCCTCTTGGGGAGCTCCCAGTCTGGGGCAGGTACCTTCCCCCCACTTTGGGGAGTTCAGGAGCCCCTGAAACAGGAGGCACAACAGAACAGCATCTGCTCCTGCTGGCAGATCACAACATATCCCGGGGGCTGAGAAGAGTGACTCTGAACCTTAACTGCTGCGTTCAGATCCCAGCTTTACTGCTCCTGAGCTGTGACCCTGGTGGGTGGGTGACTTTTCCGCTTGGAGCTTCACTTGCCTGACCTGTAAAATGGGCTAATTAGCAACTCCCACCTTGGAGAGCTACTGCTAGGAGTAAAGAAGTCACTGCTGGAGCAGGATCTGGACCAGGGCAAGCCCTTGACAGCTGTCAGTCCCCATAATACAGACTGAATTGTGTGCCCCTAATTCGTGTTGAAGCCCTAACCTCTCAATGTGACTGTATGTGGAGATGGGCCTTTACAGAGGTACTTAAGGTTAAATGAGAGGTCATGAGGGTGGGGCCTTGATCTGACAATTAGTGTTATCATAAGAGACACCAGCAAGCTCCAGCTTTCTCTCCCCATGGGGGCACGCACAAAGGTCGTGTGGCGACACATCAGTAGGCAGTGGTCTATGAGCCTGAAGAAAGCCCTCACCAGAAAGTCAGTCAGAGCCTTGATCTTGAATTTCCAGCCTCTGAAACTGTGAGAAATAAATCCCTGTTGCCTAAGTCCCCCAGGCTCTGGTATTCTGTTATGGCAGCCCAAGCCAACACAGCAAAATTACCTAAGGGGAAGTGATGAACAAATGGGGTGGTCTCTGACCTTAAAAAGGTCTGGAGACAAACAAGGGAAGAAACCTTGACAGAAAAAAGGTGACAGGTTAAGTTCTGTGATCCCACAAGACCCAAAATCGAGCAGGAAGGGCCTAGAGAGACCACAGACCCAGTAGGCTGGAAGTCACTGACCTAGGGTGGGGACTTGACCAGAGGCACACACTGACTCCCCCATCCTGGGCGTGGGTGTATTTGGTAGGACTGTTGTCCACACCAGGGCTTCCCTGAAGCCCTAAGCCCTGGGAATATGAGGGCAGAGGGATGGAAAGCAGGTGGGGAGCGCTTCTCTATGGCCTGGCCTCCTCAGACAAGGACACCGGGAACTCCAGGCAGCCAGTTCTTGGATCTCTGATAGACCCTGGCCACAGTCCAGCAGCTGCAGAGGAGCCGACACTGAGAAAAGGAGCATCAGCAGAAAACCTGGATGTGCTGGTTCTCACTGCAGGCAGCCTGTCCCCCTGGGGCAACCGGGAGCACTGGCTCTAAATGGATACTGATGGGACTCCAGACCAGGTTGCCAGCTACAGATCATGCTGCCCCAATCCTCATCTCCTGATCACCTGGAACAAGCCATGACAGGGGGAACATTCACTTTCAGGGGAGAAAACAGGAGGCCCAAACGCCCCAAGCTTGCTGACACGGCACCACAGCCTGCAGCTCGCTGCTGCCTCCTAACAACCCTGAAGGAGGCCTGGCCCAGCCCCATCTCAGTGTCTCGGGACGTCGAGGCCAAAAGAGGGAGATCACTGCCCAAGGTCATCAGAGGGTCTGCATGCTGAGCCCACTGGCGTCCTGCATCCTTGCCTAGAGCTCTTCCCATCAGACTTGGGGAAGCAGCAGGGGGTGCTTGAGAACAAAGGCCTTACTTGACCTTGGCCCCCCCGCCACACACACCTAAATGACTGAGGACAAGGCTCCATCACATAGAAAGTGAGTGCCAGACTCTGAGTCCATTGCTCTACTCAGCATTCCCTGGATTGTCATGGCCATCTTGTCCCCGTTTTACAGAAGAGGAAACTGAGGCTCTGAGGATGAAGACATTTGCTTAAGGCCACACAGCTGGCACCAGCATCCATCTCTGGGTGACTCTAGGGTGGGCCACACTGGTTCCAACCTTACCCCATCCCTTCTGGATTCTGCCTCCTAAATCTCTCTGGAATCTGTTCCACCCCTCCCACCCACCTCCAAGTTCAAGTCACATCATCTCCAGCTCTAATTCCTCCCACAGCATCTACCAGGCCCTCCAGCACAGGTGGGCATGCCCTACCTTCTCTAACCCTAGTCTTCATCCACTTAAAGTTAGGCCCCAGGGCCCTGCTGCTTACTGGGAGCATCCCCCACCCCAGGGAACCCTCCCCAAGATCCAAGCTGACCTCAGCCTCTCAGGCCCCCACCGCAGTGTCAGCCCCACCAGACACTCACCTGTCCATCCTAGAGATGGGCGGAGGCATCCTCACTGCCACTTCTAGGCAGTCCCCACAGCCCGTTTTCCTTCCAAGACACGATGAGATCTCACTATGCCCACCTGCCTTAGCCTCCTGCCATCTCTTGCCAGGACTGTCCCAAGAGTTTCTGCCTTTGGTCTGGCTGATCTGCTGAACCCAAGCCCTCTCCCAGTTGCCTCCCCGAGTTCTCTTCCTCTGGCTCCACAGACTGAGTGAGTCCCTCCCCAGACTGCACCTCTTCCCAAGTCCCCTCTACTAGCAGTGGTACCTCTTGCCACTCAATCTCAAATGCCTGTTACCTCTTGCTCAATCTCATGTGTTCCAGAAGCCTTGGAATGGGGACCATTTGAGCTGGAGGACCCAAGACGTCATCTCAAGATTCTTTCTGGGCTTTCCCCACCAACTTCCTCCTTTTCTCCTGGGGCAAACAACCTATCGTCCCCACTTTCCCTCTTTTCCAACATTCATAGTTGTCCCAGCCAGTCTGGGCTCTGGACCCTCCGGCTTCCCTGGCCCTTCAGTCTTGAGCCACACAGTTCTGAAACCACACTATAGCAGGGCCCCTCTCTGGGTCACACTTGGTCATGTGTTTCCTGCTATCACCAGGAAAGGCACCAATTCTTTGCCTCACTCTAGGCACTCTGCTTGGCTGGGACTTGCCCTTGGAGGACCTGGTCCCTTTTCAGTCCCCTGCACAGCCTGGCCCCAGGCCTTTATTTCTGCATTGCCTCCGCCAATAATCCTTCTCACTTCCTATTGGTTCATGAAACAGTGCTGTGAGTGCTAACATGGGCCAGGCTGTGTGTTGGGCGGTGGAAATACAGTGGGGAGACAGATCCAGTCCCTGTCCTCACAAAGCTCAGGAGGCAAGATTTTTAATCTGCCTTTAAGATTCTGTGCAAAAAAAGAAAAAAATTTGAAATGATGCCAACAAGCTAAAAGAAAACAGTGTCAGCTGTGTTTCCAACTAATGTGCATCACAAAACAGAGATGTACTTGCTAAAAAAAAAAAAAAAGAAAAGAAAAAGATTCTGTGTAAGAATTCAGATCCTCTCTACAATGCTAGGAGGTATGAGGCTGCAGGTGCCATTAATCATGCCAGACACCATATGGGTGCATGTGTGCACATATAAGAAATATCCTACAGGCCAGGTAGTGGACCAAGTGATATGATGGTTAAACAATAGCCAATATTGACTGAGTGTGTATCCTTTGCCAGGCCTGTGCTAATCACAAGCATAATCGCCGTTAGCAATTTTACTAGCTGCCAGGTGCTATTACTTGTGCTTTACTGTATTAGGTTGGAGTCCCCACGACTTCCCTATGGGTGAATCCTGTTAGCATCATATTAACTTTAGAGGTGAAAGAGATTGAGGCTTGGAGATGTTAAGTAATTTGCTTAAGGTCACACAGCCAGGACCTGACAGTCAGATGGAAATTCAGGCTGTCTGGGCATGGGTGAGGTACCAGTTAGGTGGGGTAGCAGTGGCTGGGGAGAAGTGTGGGGTCTCTGGTGGGAGAGGCTCAGTGGATGATGAAATCACATGGAGGTACAGACCAGCACTGTCCAACAGAACTTCTTGCAAGGACGTAAATATTTTATATCTGTGCTGTTCAAGATGGCAGCCACTAGCCACATGTGGCTACTGAACACTTTAAGTGGGGCCAGCACTACTAAAGACACAATCCTTATGCCCTGGCTAGTGTGGCTCAGTGGATTGAGTGCCAGCCTGTGAACCAAAGGGTCACTGGTTTGATTCCTAGTCAGGGCACATGTCTGGGTTGTGGGCCAGCTCCCTAGTATGGGATGTGTGAGAGGCAACCACACACTGATGCTTCTCTCCCTCTCTTTCTCCTTCCCTTTCCCTCTCTAAAAAGATATAAAGTCTTAAAAAAGAAGTAACCTTTCATATCACTTAATTTTAATTAATTTAAATGGACATAGCCACATGTAGGTAGTAGCAGTCACACCGGACATCTCTAGATCAGGGTTCTCCCAACAACGGCCCACAAGCCAAAGCCTGCTATTTTTGTAGAGAATTTTACTGGCATTACAGCCACGCCCACTTGTTTACATTTTGTCTGTGGCTACTATCATGTTACAAAGCATAGCTTACAGAGACTGTACAGCCAGCGAAACCTAAACTATTTACCATTGGGCCTTGTAAGAAAAAGTCTGCCAGCCACTGCTCTAGCAAGGACAGCCTCCTCTCCCTGGGCAGAATAAACTTACAAACTGCTGGCTAGCTATGTACTGCTGCTACTTTTCTGGCTTCTTGTACGGGCTCTTGTATGCGCTGCAGAACCCTGCTTGATGATATTATCAACAACCGTTCCCACTGACTGAGGGCCCACTGTGCACCACACACTGTCTTATCCCGCTGGGTTTTCACAACAAGCCTCAGAGGCAGGTATGACAATGTCCATTTTATATAGGTGAAAAGTGAGCCTCAGGGTCCCCCAAGGTCATAGAGCTTATAGGGGCATAGTTACTACCTGAATCCAGATCTGCCAGCCCCCAAGGCTGGGTCCTCCCACTCCTACAGATGGAAAGAAAAAGAAGAGGTGGCTGCGTGGGCCAGGCTCATGTCAGGTACAGGCACTTCCATGTTGGCCAAT
>PVKM010028324.1:0-18354 GCA_004027735.1 Carollia perspicillata
GGAATAGGTCAAGGGGGAACAATTGCATTTGCTCCTCTCTCTGTCAGATTTCAGTCACTTCCCCCGCTTTCCACAAGCAAATTGGGCCCTTCTGGTGCTGATTCCTGGTAGGCAGGTTTGTGTATGTTCTAGGACCCTGTGCGTCTCTCCAGCAAGCTCTCCTGTGCCACTGGGAGTTTCTCCCGCTGCTGCCTCAACCCCACAGGTGTTTTCAATCAGAGGTTTGAAGCTATTTTTCCCCCTCGCTGGGGCCCTGAGTTGTGTGGTCCATCCCGCTCCCCAGGTGTTCCTCTCGGTGTATCTGTGCACAAATGTGTGACTGCCCAGTCCACCAGCCACCACCTGGCTGCAAGTCCTCTCTGCCCCACTGCCTGTCTCCGTTCCTCCAGCTGGTCTGGGTGAGTGTTTCTTCTTTAACTCCTTGGTTGTTGGACTTTCATACAGTTTGATTTTCTGTCAGTTCTGTGTTGTTTTTTTGTTTTTCAATTGTTGTTGTCCTTCTTCTGGTTATGTGAGGTGGCACACTTGGCCGGAAGTCCTATAGGAGAACTCTCCAAGTTAGAATTCTCCAGGAGGGTTCCTCAGGTTCTGTTCATGATTATCTTACCCAAGAGGACAAGACAGGCAGAAAGCAGTTTCTCTTTCCTTTTATATGTTTTTCCCTTTGGAAGAGACTTAAACATCTTCCTGTTTAGGGTTTGATAGGAAATGCTTTAGTACGAGCAGTGAAGGAATTGAGAGATAACTTTGTGGTAGTGAGCACACACTCTCCTGAGAAATGTTTGATATCTGTTAGAGCCCATCTTGTCCAGCTAGGGGTGTCCAACCTGTGGCCATGCACTGCATGCAGCCCAGGATGGCTATGAATGCAGCCTAACAGAATTGTAAATTTACTTAAAACATTATGAGATATTTTTGTGATTACATGTCGCAGTGTATTTAATGTGTGTTCCAAGACAACTCTTCCTCTTCTGGTGTGGCCCAGAGATGCTAAAAGGTTGGACACCCTAATAGCAAACAAAGCAGGTGAGTCAACAGTCATTAGGCCACCCCACCCCTGTCTGGGCCTTGCGGGGAAGCTGATGAGGGTTCCTGTTGCTGATATAACAGCTTTGAGGGGAGGTGGATCAGCAAAGTGATTAATAGGAGCTAGGAAGGAAGGCAAAAGACTGATTTAGCCCTGGCTGGTATAGCTCAGTGGATTGAGTGCAGGGCTATGAACCTAGAGGATCACGGTTCAATTCCCAGTCAGGGCACATGCCTGGGTTGCAGGCCAGTTCCCAGTAGGGGACTCACAAGAGGCAACCATACATTGATATTTCTCTCCCTCTCTCCTTTTCTTCCCCTCTAAAGATAAAATAAATAAAATTTTAAAAAAGAGACAGATTTCCATCCTGTATGATGTCCAGAGACCCAGTTCTATTCCTGGTTCTCTGAAGGACAAGAAACCCAGGATCCTAGTAATTGCGCCACGGTCTAGTGCAAATGGCACTCCTGTTCTAGCTGGGACAGGAAAGACCTTAGTGGGACAGCCCTTCTGTTCATACACAGGGAATGCAGAACCCATTAACAAAAATCCAGGTGCAGTGGCTTCATGTAAAAACCATCACTATAAACCTGTGTGGCACCTTTTTCTTTTTTTACTTTGGAAGCTGTTAAAAGAACTCCCAATTTTATTCTGGTATCAGGTGGTCATGTGCTTTGGTGAACCTCACCCGGGTACCAGGGATGTGAATGCTGATAAGTTTCAAGTCAATAACCATGCCAGTACTATTGTAGGAGTGGACGGATAACATAACTATGACCAATAAAATCTGGGTGTTATTTTGCTTAGAATCCTTCTGGAAAAGATTTTATTTGCTCTTTTGAAAAGGGGAGTACACAGGAAGTAGCTTTCTTTTTAAGGGCATACATGGTGCATGAGGATTTGATGCTTACTTAGTCCCTCTAGCCATCTAGCCTCTGAGAAAACAAGACCAAGGATGACCAAGTAGAAAAATAGAAAGAACCTGCATCCTTGGTGTTTTTAAGATGCTAAATTGACTCCCCTGGAAACTCCCTATCTTGTGTCTTACTGTTACACAAGACATTTATTTTCCTTATTGTTGAATATATTTTAACTTGGTCAACATTTGCTGTCAAAACTACCCCAAGTGACAATTGTCACTAGCTCTGTATGTATTTTTCTGAGGTCTAGAAGCATATGAGGTAATTGACCAGTGAAGCATGCCCCATGATTTGAGGGAGCAGAGGGAGCCCTGGACTTGGGTTCAAGAGCGATTTACTACTTGCATTTGGGTAAGTCACACTCAGCCTTGCTTTCATCATCTGTAAAATGATGCTAATTGTTTTTATATCAGAGTAGTAAAAACTAAAATAAATAATGGAAGTGAAAGCATTTTGTATACAAATCTGCTTTGCAGCACAAAATGCTTTAGAAAGAAGGTGAGTGCAGTCTCCAAGTTCGCCCCAGGGTCACAGGTTGGACTCCCGCCGGGGGCACTGTTGTCAGGGCACAGCTGGGAGCACAGGCAGGAGGGGCAGGATTCTGACCAGCTCCCTCTGGGCTCAGCAGGAGTATCTTGATTTTAAGTGTCTTTCATGGGACGGAACGTAGTGGTACCAGGGTACTTGACCACTTGTGTTATCTGTTTCCTTGCTATTTTGAGGCATTTTCAATTTCAATTCTGCTAACTGGTTTTGGCCCAGTGGGTAGCTGTATATAAACCCATACAACTATCTTGATTGTGTAAACATACTACAAATGAAACTTCAACTATTTATTGTGTTCTTGAGGTGGTCTTTAAGTGTAAAAATTAAATATATTTATAAAATAGTCTTTCTTGAGTTTTGAGTAACACCTATCTCAAAACTCAAAAATGAAACCCAAAAAACCCTCACCAACAGAAGTATTATAAACATAGTTTTTATTCTTTTCTTACCTTCAACCAAAAAAGGGCCTCATGCCACCATAACATTTTTTGAAACTCAGTAACTGAACACTGAGCTCAAGAGCTTGATGATTATTTTTCTAGACAAATGCTGGATAATTTATATTGCTTTTTGAAAAATAACTAAGATTTTTATTACTTTGTTCCTTTTAAAGTAGTAATAGCCTCTTATTTTTTTCATAAAAACATAAAATATCTCTAGTAGTCCCAACTGTGTTATATTTACATTTGTTCTAAGTGTTTGTTTCCTTAAAATTACTCTGAAATAAGTGCACTTCTAAAGAAAAAATACAATTTAGCCCTAGCTGGAGTGGCTCAGTGGATTGAGCGCAGGCCTGTGAAGCAAAGGGTCGCTGGTTCGATTCCCAATCAGGGCACATGCCTGGGTTGCAGGCCAGGTCCCCAGCAGGGGACACATGAAAGGCAACCACACATTGATGTTTCTCTCCCACTCTATCTCCTTCCTGTCCCCTCTCTCTAAAAATAAATAAAATATTTAAAAAAAGAAAAAATACAATTTAAAGACGCAAAGAAATAATCGTGATTGTTGCAGTTGTTCTGAATCTTAGCAATTCAAAGAGAAAATGTATTTAGTAGCCAGGGACCTCTCTACTGATTAAAATTTCAGTTCACTCACTTGTAGATCATCAAAAGATGGATAGCTGTCTCTCTTATAAGTAGATACTGACTGATTCATTATCTAAATGAAACACCAAAAATAAATGTACTTAAAAATATTTTAAAATTTATACATTTACATAAACAGGTATTTTAAACAAACAAAAAAGTGTGCTTTTATAGATATAAATGAAACCCTATTTTAAGCATTAGCAACCAAAGAACATTTTGAATATTCCACTTATGTTATTCAGCTATATATTTAATCCAAAAAAGGTTGATTTATAAGAAATTCCTTATATTTAGATAGCATTATGCTTCAATAGAAAGATTTAAAGCTATGTTAATAAGAAAAGCATAAAAGAAAAATAACATAACTTGTTTTAATATAAAGTTTTTTTAATAAAAAAGTCAAAGTCTACATTAAATCAGGAAATCAATAAATCTGAATTATACAAGCTTTCTATATACTTAGAAAAACCAAAAACACACAGTTTATAATAAAACTCTTTAATTCAAAATAGAGTCTAATTTAAAGAAAATGTCATTATGCCCAGTTGAGTAGATAAGAGTTTTGTCATTTAAATTAAATGGTTCACCTGAAATATGGGAAATGTACAATAGAGAAAATTCAGTCTCAAGGGTACTTCACAAATTTGCTAGCTAGCTTGCATCGTGAATCAAATTCTTAGCTTCCAAAGGGCAGACACAGTCTTTAATTGCTTTTAGATAGGCACTTAAGAAATGCTTCTGATAAGGAGGAAACCCCAAACATCGTGAATCACTCTGTTAACTCCAGGGAAATGAGACTGTAAACACAGTAAGCTTCCACAACTGCCTTTCACAGAACTATTTCCAAGTTCCACCTGTTAACGAAAACGAGGGTGAAGGAAACTACAATGCTCGATTTCTTATTTAGTTAAAAATTTAGACAATTCAGTTCCTTTATCTCTGTCAACTTGGACTGATGATAGTTTTCTGTACCGGAACAGTTACTGTATAAGAACTAGGGAATGTTGCAATTTCCTCATGTGTTACTCATTCACTATAACACTAGCAAAACAGTCCTTTAACAAGGAAGGGGGGGTGGGAGCGAGGTGTGCTGAGAAAAATCTCCTAAAATTGAGCAGAAGTTAAAGATTTTTTTTCAAATTAGCAGCAGTTATAATTAGAAAAATTGAGCTAGTAAAATTGAGATAACCCCAGAATTTTAACAGTTCTCTCTCCTACTTGGCCATGTGATCTGAACAAGAAAATGGAGATGAACTATTAGAGGAACACATAGTAAGTATTAAACAAATACTACAATGAAAGAATGAAAGGGAGGAAGGGGGGAAGGCGAGAAGGGAGAGAATTTGGTGCGGGAGTCCCAGAATGGCCTTACTGAAACATTGCGGGACTACCTAGCAGCAACATTTGTAACAACTTTTGTAGATTTGCATAATAATCCTATGCAATTCTTCCCAATTAGGGAAAATATCCCTAAAAATAAATCATCATTTTAGATTTTGCTCACAGATAATTTGTAATGGTTATATTTGTTGTATCTTTTAAAAATTCAATCAACAGTTAAGACAAACATTAGGCCATTCTTTGATAAAGAATTATTCCTTAACTACTACTTATGAAAGTAAAACCACAGAGAGTCATTTTAGAATTAAAATGTTGAGCTAGAAAGATTTAATTCTTAGGGAAATAGCCAAAGAAATTGATGCTGACGTCCTCATCTAATCCCACCACCTCTGGCCTACATCTGCCTCCTCAACTCCATTCCCAGTCTCCACAGTGATGTGGCTACACGTGAACGACACCGCCCTTCAGGAAGCCGACTTTCGTCAAAGCTCTGCCATGTCTGATTACGGTAGTCCCACAAGAAAGCAAAATTCCACTTCGCTGTGAACGTCCACTCTGTTCAGGATCTTTGGTACATTTGGAGTATAAGAAAATAATGGCACAATCATACAAGTACTATGAAAGGAAAATTTTTCATTAAAAAAAATAAAAGTTAACCAGCCATGATATGTAACAACTTTCTAGAAAACCAAAGTAAATAGCTCTTTGTACTCTACAAGTCCATTTACATGATCAGAAGTTTGACATTTAAAAAAATAGTTTAATAAAAATACACTAGGTTCTACAAGCAGCCTTCATGGTCATTTCTTATATTCAACTCACCATAATCAAATTAAAATAATGCCATGTCCTCTTGTTAAAAAAGAAGTCCTCTTGTCACAAGAAAAGCAACTTTACATTTTATATAATATAGTACATCGCCCCTACAAGTACACAGACTAAGTATATAAAGGTCATCAGTGTTTCTGAATGCAAAGTAAATATATTAGTGGAGTGCTTGAGTGCAGGTGTTAAACCTCCTCCTTGTTATGAACTTGTCACTCCCTACTGTGGAGTTTGTGTTATAACATGATGATAAATCCTATTTCTTAAATAACCAGTGTATTTTCTTTTTAACATTTCTTAAAACCATTATAGAAATTGTCTTCCTATGTATTCTATAGATGTCCAAAGCAGTAGGGCAAGTGTTCTGACACCAACTATGGAAGATGGCTTTTATTGATTATCTAGACCCATCAGATTTGCAGTGGAACAGCAGTACTGCAGTGCTACCTACAGGTTAGCCTATGTTGCTTTAAATGATATGTTTCTCCTGAATTGATTAAAGGTGTTACAGTACAAAGCCACAGCACACACAGGCAGAATGGACCTTAACACGCATGTAGGCAGTGCAGTTAGAAAGGGATGTACGTTTCTTTTATTCCAGTACCTTCGTATAATAAAGTTAACAAAAATAATAAAATATTAAAAAAAAAAAGCCAGCTGGCACTGCCAACCAATTCCTATAGTAGTCTTAGAAATCCTAATCCTGTAGAATTTCCTCTTGTAGGCATAAGCACCACCGTCTTCAGGGGTATTTCAGTGCGTTGTTCCCTACGCCAAGCAAGCCTGGTGATGCAGCTACCTGAGTTCTCTTGGTTGTGGGCGGATGTGATCTTCACTCATAATTTCCCAGGTTTCATGTAGGTGGGGATAGAGCCACGCTGAGTCAACCCTTCAAACCTTTTATATGTGTAATTGAGGAAAACCCAGTCTTTGGATTTGTAGTCCGGTTCTGTGGTGTTTGGCACTAGAAAGATAGAAAAATTAACCAAGAGCAAAAGAATTTTGTTAGTGAAAATGTAATCATTTATAGATTTTTAATACTGTTAGTTGTGTTGTCAATTGCCTTACCTGGTTGTAAAATATCAGATTCAGGAAAGTCATCAAAATTTGAAGTATCATCGATGCTTTTGATTTCTATAGGAATTGCTGCCGGCCTTTCCCTGTAAACGGTATTGAGTAGCCATGATAAATTTTCTTGAACTCTCTAATTTTCAAAAAAATAATTCTACTTGAAAATTCTTCATGCCGTTCTATAGATATTAGAGGAGCCAAGGAAAGTTATTATGGATTTGAAAAGTTAGGTGGATTCATAATTGAGTATAATTTTTTAGGAAAATAGTATCATTTACTTGGAATTCTTACTTCTTTGTATCAAGACTTACTCATGCTGGGGTTTTTTTCATGGACAACTAGTGTTAATGAAAAAGAAAGTAAAACAGATTTTATTTAGAAGATTTTATAATTATATAAAGTACATTAGGGGGACTGGATCCTACCTAATTAACTTAGGAATATAATTCTTCTAAGAGAGGAACCATACATCAAGTCATTTGGGAAAATAAGGGACTCCAAGGGTGATAGGACTACACACTTGTGATGAAATCTGAATCCAAAACTTCTTAGGCATCATATGAATTCTAAGGGAATCAGGGACATTAGGTTAAAAATATCAGTCATGAAAATGCCTTCTTACCAGGCTAAAAGTTTTGAAGTATGGAAATAGTTAAAAGAAGTTATCAATTTTTATTGCTTCTACAGTTTTAACAAATATTTATTGCATCTATTCAGGTTAAGTTTACACTACGCAAAAGCATGTATATATTTTTCCCAGAATTACTCCAAGTTATTTATATGTAATACCTTTATATTAGTTTAGTGGAAAGAACCATAGACCCTTGTCCCCTCAGATCTAATCTCTTTCCGTTAACTAGCAGTATGACCTCAGGTAAGCAAGCCTCTACTTTGCGACCACTTCCTTATTATGAAGCCAAGACACCGGACTGGTGGTCTCTAAGCACCGTAGTAACTGTAAAAAGGGGGGAATCATAGTCCTGTTCACTCAGATGATACACACACACACACACACACACACACACACACACACACAGAGTATACTACGACACAGCAGGATTCCAGAATAAAACTGCCCGGGTCCAATTCTAGTTAGTAATTCTAGCTATTTACTAGCTGTGGCACCGCAGCAAGTCACTGCTCTATGCATTAGCTTCCTCACTTATAAAATAAGGAAAATAAAAGTGCCTATTTTATAAGACTAGTTATAAGGATAAGAAATCTACATACAGTACTTAGGAAAGTGCTGAGCCTATAGTAAATGATCACAAAATAGCTATTTTTACAACAGACTGCCTAACCCACAGGAGAGGCTCCAGTGAAGACCTCCATGGTAGAAGTGACACGTACGCTGTCTCAGAAGATGGGAAGGAGCACAAACGAGGGCGGGGAGAAGAGCGGATCAGTCAGAGTGAGCAGCAAATGGCAAAGCTGCGAGGTAGGAGGAGAGGGAAGATTTACACGAGATGAAACCTGTAGCGATGAGGTAAGAGTCATACCCCACAGTCCTGAAATGCAGGTAAGGATCCTTAAGTGTGTTTAAGTGCAAAGGGAAGGAAGAAAATGGCACGATCAGATCTGTTCCTAAACTGTTCCTATGTGGAGAACCCATCAGAACTATTGAAGATAGTTGGCTATAAAATGAATAAAAGCCAGTGCTCACAATGAACAAATACAAGCAAATTCTTATGTTACTTGCATTATTTAACTTTCCTCACAGTGTTTAAAAAGGCACTGAATCTTATAAATTAATGAAGGAGACAAAGCAGGGCGTATTAACGAGAGGACAGAAATGAAAGGCTCTAGGGTGAAATGGAGACGCGAGCTGGCTGCGCTGCCAGCCTTCATCATGTCGCTGTGGCTGCGCAAGTCAGACAGGTGCGCAGTGCGCGACCTTCCCCTCGAAGTGGACACCAGTTAAGACCAGTCATGCGGCTACAGTACAGTCTCACTCACATAATCTGAAAGACACTGAGTTAATAATATGACAGCGCTGCTGCTTGTATCTAATCCAGCAGAATCAGAGACAAATTAACCACTAAACCATTTTTTATTCAGCCCTTTTCCATTCAAAGCCTATGAACATACCTGATGTGCCCCCAGTCTACACCTTCAAAAAAGGGATGACCTTTTATTTCTTCTACTCCACTATTTCCAATTCTGTTTTCAGAATCAATACAAAATCTAGAAAATGGACACAGAAAAATTATCATATGCAAATTGCACCTAAGGTTTTCTATTTTCATTACTTCAAACTTTTCCCTTTTGTTTTTACTGAAGTTAACTGTTTATTATGGGAAGTGTGGGAGAAAACATAAATGATCTATAATTGCATCACTTAAGAGATAACTGCTATAAACAGTTTGAAGTCATTTCCTTCCAGTATTTTAATTTAAAAAACATTATGTTGATAAATTACTTACTATTTTAGGACTTTTTTTCCACTTAATATATTGAGAAAATTTCCCAAAGTCATTAAAAGTTTTTCTATAACTTCATTTTCTGAAATTTATATATGGAAATATTATAATTTATTTAGCCAGTTTTCAATTAGATAGTTTTCAATTTAGATAGTTTTTCAATTTTTTATTACTGAAAACAGTATCATGATAAACATATTGTACCTAAATCTTTACACACATTCTGTATAAACGAAATTCCTAAAAGTAGAATTTCTGGGTGAAAGGTGATATATAGCTTAAAGATTTTTCATAATATTCTGTCAGTGGTTGTTCCCATAGTTGTACCAATGTATAAACCTTCCAGCTGTTCACAACAGAATCAAAACACTTCATCTTAACTGAGAAACAGAATGGAATCCTTTGCTTAGATAAGATTTCATATAAAGACTTTTGTGATATGAATCACTACTAACAATGTAGTTTTCCTTTCTCTTTAATGGGACAGGGTCACTGCAGTCTCACAGGAGTGACCTTTGAAGCAATACAAGACCTCTGTTCTCTTCTTAACTCTTAGTTTGTTTTTTTCCTGCATAATTCCTTTTAAGAGTTTGCATTAACAAACAAACAAACAAACAAAAAAACCAAACACCTTTTCTTTATTATCTCTTTGATTGTGTATATCAGTGGTAGTCCTTTCCCTCCTACAAAAGTGAAATGGCCAATCTGGTCTTTAGGTGTACCTGTGAAGTTTTAAGACATGACAAACTCCCCTAGGACTTGAACCACTAACCTAAGAATTAAATCCTTGGCTTTTTCAGATATAGGCACCTCTGGAGGAAATACCAGAGTTTCTTTCCAGTTCATCACTTTTCTGTATGTTTCTTGAGGTGTTTCAGAGCAGAAAGGCGGATACCCTACATATCAAAGAAAACAAAAGTTTTGTCAGCTTTTATGATCAAATATGCTCTATACCTGCTATATACAAAGCCCTGAGTGCTCTATTTAACAATAAAAAATGCCACCAGTCATCAATTTATAATAAAATTCCTAATGAAGTCAATAAAATAAAGGATTTAAAGCATTCTCCTCCCCCACTTTTACCTGAAAGGCCATGCAGATACAATTTTAATTTCCCGGGGGCTCAGTTAAATACCCACTTCTTGAAACTGGATCCCTAGGGAGCTCATTGTGGAAGGGAGCGGGGAAAGGTGGAGATGTGTGTGTGAGAAATTGGTTTAAAAGAATCTGATGTGTTAGCTCATGGTGTCTGCGGATGTTCAATCAGCAGTACTCAAGGCAATTTATATAGTATGCACATAAATGAATGACAAAACATACCTATTAGCATTTCATACATAATCACTCCCAAAGACCACCAGTCACACAATTTGTTGTAACCAGTCTGCATGAACACCTCTGGCGCAATGTAATCTGGCGTCCCAACTGTGGAATATGCCTGCAAAGAGGTAGTTTGTCAAACCAGCATTCTTAATGTATTTTTTGAAAGACATGAGTATGACTCACTACTGTAAAAAGCAATATATAGCGAAGTTAGTTTTCTAATACTTGTTTTGCATGTTTATCATGTATAAGGCTTAAATGATATGTACTGAATCAGAGAATGTGATTTAAGACATGATTTCTGCCCCCAAGAAGCTCAACTATTGTAAGTTATCGATATATTTAGTCCTAAGTCCATTTCCAAACGATTAAAAAGGTTAAGCCCAGGAGGCCTGGCTCCCCCCTCACTATGAATACGTTCCTAGGCAGGTTATTCCACCTCTCGGAGCCTTAGCTTCTGCTTACATAAAACTGGAGTGATAACTGGAGCCTGCCGGAGCAGCTGATACGAGGACAGAACAAGAAAAGGAGTGTGCTTTGTAAATTACCACAACCTACTATAAATAAAGGTCAGGCGTTTTCATTACAAACCAGATTCCAGGCCACGGCTCATCCATTAGGAAGAAATTCTTAATTCATATAAAGCCTTAAAGAAAAACCACTTAAGAAAAGATTTCTCCACTAAGGGTAGTACTCTAAGGGCCATCTGAAAATGTGTGACAGCAATTCTGTCCTTTCAATGACCTGGGGGAGGAGATAACTGGCATTGGGTGGGCAGGGGATACAGGTTCTGAAAGAATTTCCTGCCCAAAATTCAATCGGGCCCCCTTGACTTCTCCCTTAGGAAACACTACATAAGTTATGATGATGGCCACAAGAACAGTAACACATGCACAGATGTAATCATCTATAAATATTCTGAAAATAAGGGGTTACAGAATTCCCACCATATTTTTAAGCAGTGTTCATTTTTCCCTTTTAAAGTAGGAAATCAATGGTAAAATCTGATCTAAAAGTAACACATTTAAAGTAGAAGGAAGTTTTTGTGGTTAATGCATAACTCAACACATTTTCAAAGCCTTTAAAAGCACAGAAATGTTTTACTCACTCAGGAAGCTTGGAATTATGTGCTTTGGGCTAATGAGAGAATGAGCTCAATAATGCAAAGGTCATTGTATTTGTGTGAGAGGGTATCCTTGAGGGAATGCTGAATTTTCACTTTCATCACTTTGTTGAATTTAACATATTTACAGAGTGTCTATATGTGTGAGGCATTGTACAGGAAATTAGGCAAACAAAGTCAAAAGGCACATTTCTAACAGTAAGAATGTTCAAAGACCTAGTTAACAGGATAAAGGAAAAGAGAGAAGGGGCAAGAGATTCTTATATTTGCAAAGTGAAAGAGGAGAAATTGTGTAGGGTTATGAATAGACCGTGTTTTTGCACATTGAAGAAATAATTTATCTGTGGTAAAGTCTGCTTTCTAATTTTATTTATTGTAGGGTTGTCAACACACCAAGCTTCTTGTTTACTTTATAAAGAAGTTTTTAGAAACACACAACCCCATTACAAGTGTTGATTGATATTTGTTGTATCAGGACAAGTATGGAAAATGGAAAAAAGGACATCACAAGGCATTCACTACAGTTATGCTTATCTCAGTGAGTTTTACATAAAGTGCTAATTACTAGTAAATAGACAGATTATTTAATTATGAATATGCTTGATAAAGTACTCCAAAGTTAAATTATAAAGTAAAAATCAGCACTTCACTTTATAGGCAAGGCGACATTACAGAGAAACTAAGGAAACTGTGTGACCCTAGAACAAGCTCTATCATTACTGTAAAGTAAGTAATATCCCTTGTGAAAGACAAAATAATCAAGCAAAAACCAAACAAGGTTTTAGAACCAGGGCACAAAACTGTTTCTTAAAAACGTGGCTAACTCACCAGTTGTCTTCGATTCTTCTTCCATGTTTCTGCTTTCCTCTTGGAGTTCATGTTCTGAAATGCTAATTTCAACAAGACCGAGTTGTAATCATGAGAGAAAAACTCTCACCCCAAAGCAAATTCACACATATATGTTTAAAATGCATTGGTTGCCCTGCCCAGTGTGGCGCTTTTAGTTGGGCATTGTCCCACAAAGCAAGGTCGCCAGTTTGATTCCGGGTCAGAGCACACGCCTGAGTTGCAGGTTTGGTCCCTGGCTGGGGCAAATATGACCAGGCAACTGATTGATGTTTCTCTCCCACATCAATGTTTCTCTCCCTCTCTTTCTCTCTCCCTTCCCCTCTCTCTAAAAAATAAGTGTTTTTTAAAAAGTGCATTGGTTTAAGGAGTAAGGAGAGAGAACATTTACTTCTGAACAGTACTGAATTAGAACAGCTATACTACTTTAATCCAAACAAAAACAAAAACAAACTTACAGAAGTCACTTGGTGGGTTGTGTGTAAGGTTTCTGTAGAATTCAGTTCTGTGAGCTTTCTTTAATCCCGTGCATAAACCAAAATCAGATAATTTTACATGACCCTAAAAAAAAGCCCAAAAAGAAACTAGTGAAATCAGTGGATTATATTGCTATTAACTTTGAAACAAAAGCTTTATTATAAACTTTTCAAAATTCAATTATTATAAAAATTCTTAGCTTATAATTCACACAAATGAAATGTAATACAAATATTTGATGACTGCACCGTTCTATGCAATAATGTATTATAGTTTAGCAATAATAAATTGCAGTTGTCGATTCCCAGTCACAAACCAGCTCTAATACTTCTCCATAAAACACTTAGCAACCTAATCATTTTCACCAGTTTATTCACATGCCTTGGCATCCAACAAAAGGTTGTCTGGTTTAATATCCCGATGGATAAAACCCAACTGGTGGATCGCGTCTATTGCCAGAACAGTCTCTGAAATATAGAACTGTGTTTCCTCTTCCGTCAAGGTATCTTTCTTCATTAATAATGTCATCATGTCACCTATAAGAAAAATAAGGGGAAATAGGTTTCATGTGTCAAAAATGCCTTAAAAACTTCCTTTGTATCTATATAATGTTGCCTGATTTTTGCATTTTCTGATCCACCCAGTATACCTCCAACCATCTCTAGGTTCAAATAAAGAGTATCACTGCATAAGCAGAAATTTTATGATATTTAATGGGTTTTAGATAGAAAATATGTAAAGTCAAATCAAAGCAGAGATATAACGAAGTTAAATCCACCACTCAACTTCCAGAATAAGTTGCTGAGAAAAACAGGTCAAATTGGAAAATAAGTCAATAAGCACACCCAGAAACAGGATATATTCTTTCAAATTTGAGTTTCAAAAACACTCAGAGCTCTTTGGGCTAGCAAAAATAGGACATCATTCCACTAAGAGACTCACCTGTAGACGTTCCTTATTTTCAAGTTTTTTTTTTTCTTTAAAAGGAGGTAAAGAACAAACACTGGTGAACTTACAACTCAAAATTGACAACTGTCAATATTTCACGATGCTTCAAGACTTCTTTAAAAAAATAACAGAAATATTCTCTGTCCTCCGTTCCCATTCTATTCCTCTTTCCCTTTTTGCTGAGTAACCATTATCATGCATTTGGTTTCATGTGTATCCTTCCAGCTTATTTTTAAAATGTGTTTTCCTATATAATACTTACACATTAATCTATGGACTTATAGTCTTTTGTAGGTTTTTTAAAATTACAAAAATGGTATCAACTGTACACATAATCACACAGCTTGCTTTATTACTCCACTCTGTTTCTGAAACAAATATAGCTCCTGACTTTTAACTGCTGTAAAAATGTCATCGCATAATTATGCCACATCTTACTTATGCATTCTTTCATGGGTGGACATTTATCTTGCGTCCAGTTCTTGTCTATTATGACGATGCTGCAATGAGCATGCTTTCACAGGTCTCTTGTACATGGGTGTGGGGTTTTCTTTGACAGTACAGCTGGTTGTGGAACTGCGAGGCTGCAGGACATCTGCATCTTCCACTTCACTGCTGTGGATGGACTGCTCCCGTAGGGTTATAATTTATACACACTTGAGGCCAGTTTCCCCACAGTCCCATCTGACTTCCACTGTCTTTACTAATCAGATGAGTATGAAATGGTTATCTCCTCCTCGTTTTATCTTGCATCTCCCTGAGTACAGGTGAAGTTGAACATTTTCCTATATATTTATAGACTAGCCACAGTTCTCTTTGGTATGTTGTCTATCATTTGCCCATGTGGTGTCTTTTTCTTTAGTGACTTGTTCTTAATTCTGGACTTAAAACATTCTAACTAATTATATACAGTAAACCCAGAATGACAGTACTTAAAATGTGCCAACTTTATCATCCCTTCAAAACAATCTGATTCATGGTCAAAATTAGCATTATCATGGAAGCCACCATTGGAAAACCATGCCCGACTATGTGCGACCTCAGAGCTAGGAACATAAAAGTAAAGCCTAATCAATGAAAGTGTAATCACACACAGTGGTTTGCTAGTGTCTGTCATTTTCGTTTGCTTTTACCTCCAGGGAGAAACTCCATGATAAGATAAAGGTTCCTCTTATCTTGAAAACTGTAAAACATCTTCACCACCCAGGCACCATCTGCTTCTACCAAAATATCTCTTTCTGCTCGAATATGAGCCACCTAGATGAATGCATTTTGAAAAAATAATTGTAACACATTACACATTTTTCAAGCTTACCTCTTACAATTATCCATCCATTTCCTTAGAAGTCACGAAGGAAAGCTGGAGTTTTAGAAAAGATTTGAAACATATATGCATGTTCATATTCTCATTAAATATGGAGAATCTCAGGAAATAGTTTATTTTTAGCTTATATCTTTAGGCCTAAGAAAGTGGGATCCACAGGTACATCAGAGGAAGCTCAGGCCTCTGAAGTACAAAAATGAGTAAAACCCTTCTGACAAGATTCTCTACCTGGGCAAGGATCCTGGCTTTGTTTTATAAATTTAGGGCGATTGCCTGACTTTTAAAAATCAATAGTAAGAAATGCTCTATAAATTGGCATGGTAATTGCTAAAGTCAGGGTCCTTAGCAAACTATTTTTAACTGTTAGTAGGCAAACAAAGGACTTGTCTTGATCTTTAACCATCTGGTTGTTGTCTTAAGAAGTAGAAACATTTATAATACTTTATACTATTTTATTATAACCTAAAACTTCTATAATATCTATAAACGTGATCTATAACAATTTAATGTAATTTTGGGGAGGTCGCTACTGACTTTTATCAGATGCACAATTAACAGAGGTCCATTTTATAGGCTGGAATATTTTATAAACTGAGTAATTTGTGGAGTTCATATAATCAATTTTCAGGTATTTTTGCGTTAATATATTCATACATTCATTCTTGAAAGACTAACAATATGATGTGATTTTATGCATTTGCTATTTACATTGTGCACCATTATGGAGTCAGGCCCAAAGCAGATGACCACACAGAATTTGTAAAGCTTTTCATGTTAACAAAATATCTGTTTAAAATATTCCATTTGAGATTATTTTATTATCTAGTATAGTAAATGCTCTAAGATCAAAGCAAAAGAATAAAAGTTGAAAACTAAGAAATTGTTTTCTGGCATCAAAAAACTTTATAATCTCTCTGGATCTGTTTCAAAATTCTTACCCATTGTCTTACGAAGCATCCTAGGATGGTAAAGGAAACACCTTAAACTTTTGGTGTCGCCTCTGGTATTGTCAGGAAAAACAACCGCACCCCCAACTTGGCTTAGTTATTTTTAAGTATCTTAAAGCCAGATGACAGAATATGTTCTCAAAATGGGCCCTGGTTCCAAAGGACAGCAAGTGCCATGCACAGTAATCTGGTACCACAGCAGTGAAGACAGAAGTTGCCACTTAATTTTGTGGGGTAATTAGCATTAAACTAAATGAGATAAAAACTTAAAATTAATGATGCATTGAAATGGAGTGGGGAAAAAATTTTCTAAAATGAAATTCAATGGTGACAAATGCAGATTTATTTACATAGGAGGAGGCCACCCGCAAAGTGCACAGTCCCACTGAAACCACCCCTGCACAGGAACAAAGTGTGGTCAGGGGCTCTTCAAATTCTGGCAAAATATTCTAGATCAGATCTGTCCAGTAGAAACATAATGCAAGTCACATGTGTAATTTAAAATTTCCCAGGAGTCACATAACATGTACAAACAGGCGAATTTTTAAAAATAATAAAGTGTAAAAACTTCATATATCTAAAATGTTTTCATTTCAGTATAACCAGTATAAAATTATTGAACTATTTTACACTCTTTTCTTCATAACAAGTCTCCAAAAGTTGCTGTGAATTTTCTGTCTGTAGCACATCTCAATTCAGACCAGGTACTTCTAAGTGCCCAGTATCCACACGTGGCTAGTAACTAAAGACAACAGCTGGACCTTACTGCTGCCTTTTCCCCTGAAAAGCCTACCCAGGACTAACCCCAGTGTCGCCTTGTTAGACTTCAGTTTATCTCCTCGTCTCTAAAGCTCTGCACCTTGACCCAGACACCTATTCCCCTCATTATCTGTAACCCTCGAACACAACTCAGCATCTCGACCTTCTTGCCTTCCAAATCCTCTGTAATCAACGTCTACAACAAAATCACCTGATCTCTGGATGGTGCCTATCACCTTCTCACCCTAAATGAAACCAGGCTGTCTGTCTACTGAGAGTTCTGTCATCCTGCAGACTGAGTTCTCAAGAAGGGCCTGCTTTTTTCTCTCACACGTTGCTGGTTGGTGAGGGGCTGGGTTTCCTACGCATTTCCTGGCTGCTCCTGAACCACCGTAACACTTCCCTTCTCTCCAGCTCCCATGAAGCAGGTGCTGTGAGGCTGCATCAGCTGTTGTCCTTCTTCACAGCTGTCCTTTACAGAACTCCTGGTCAACCCCCGCCTCCCCCATTCATGACTTCAGCTCCTGGCCCACCACGTCCCAGGGGTGAACCATCCAATACCCTATCTGTATCTGTACAGTGCTTTGACTTCCTCACCTCCAGTGATCTTTCCCCCTGCTACCCCTCAGCCACTCATGGTAACCTTCTTGTCTTTCTCATCACCAATAATCAACCCTTCTCTAAAATCTCAACTTTAAGGAACTGTTTCTGATCTCCACCTTTAACCTTCCAGGTCTCCTATTCTTATACTTCAATCTGCATGCCACTACCACTTTTTCTCCATTACTCTCCTCACTACCTCATTCCTTTCTCTACCCAGCCTAGATTCCACCAGTATGATCACTCTCTTGCAAATACCTTGACTTCCCTTGTCCTTCTCTCCTTCCATTGTATTTGCCTGGCCAAACCCCACCTCTAGTTAACCTCAATTTTCTGTCTACTGCCCCAGAGCAATTACGTACTACCTGAGTAAAATCACCTAATGATACCACTGGTTTCACCTGACACTCATGACTGCAAATCTCAGTGGGCATTTAATTGTACTTCCCTGGCAAGTCTGCTTTCCCATATCACAAGTCAACAGTTTTGACTACTTCACATCTTCCTCTCCTTACGCCTACAATAAGTGACCTTCCTCCTCTACTCCAAGCTGATGACCTCACTTATTCATACTCAGACAGAAACTTGGCACTCTATTACACTCTCAGATCAACCACCCTGCATTTGCTCTAATTTTCTCTGCTTTTCCTTCCTGTTTTAATGAATCCGTCCCTGCTCCTATCAAAGATCATCTCCTGTCTTCCAGTGCATTACTATACTTATCTGCCCTCTTTCTCCTGCACTGTCAACTTTCCTCCTCCTGATGGGT
>PVKM010028325.1:0-18379 GCA_004027735.1 Carollia perspicillata
TGGAACAGTGCCTCTTTGAGACAGTAATTGTCTTATCATTTTACAGATGAGAAAATGCACTTCAGAAAGTATAAATGAATTAAGTGGTCGATAAAATTCCTATCCAAGAATCTAATTCTTTGCACTACAAAGTAACTTTCTCTTGGTCAAATATTCTGTAACAAATGTGAAAAGTAAGTATTAAGTAAAAATACTGAAGCAACAGTGAAATGTGAGGAAGGACCCCCAAAAGCCTGGAATTATCTACTGGAGGGTGGGCCACTTGTATCACGGGCTTCCCTGCTGGGTGAGCGTTCTAGGAGCCCATCTGGATCAGTGTGCCAGCTGGGGTTGGTGCGAAAGGCCGTGTTAGACTTCAGTGAAGTTTTTTTGAAGACTCTTTCAACATGATCACCCATGTCATGATGGGTGACTGACGAACACACCTGCCCAGAGCACACTGAGTGTTCAGCAGTTCTTGACCGAAAACGCATAACCCCCAGGCCCCACCCTCCCTATTCACCCAATCTCTCCCTGAGTATTTTTTGGTTTCCCTGAATGAAAAAAGTCCTCAAAGGGAAATGTCTTGCCTATGCGGTAGAGGTGAAATAAAAAATTGCAGAAGCACTACATAATATCAGTGAGTTTAAAAACTATTTTTAGCAGTAGACAAACACCTTAATAAGTGTTTTGCATCAAATGGAGAGTCACTTTGAAGGTGACTGAAGTTTAAACACATAAGACTAAACACACAGATTTTTATAAATAAATTCTGATTTTGGGGGGGTTCCCCCTCGTAAGATTAATTTTGAAATTTGTTCAAATAAATGAATTAAAAATTTCCCAGATTTGTAAGTAACTTAGTATTCCTTCCTTAATAAACATTATTGAATACTTGTGGACACTGGATGATGAGCAAGACATAGGCCTTGTCACCTCGGGTATTTGGTTAACAGTACTAACATGTAATATTGATAGTGCATATTTAATTATTAAAAATTAGAGCCATAAAATATATTTAATAGAAAATGATAGTAATTTGGTCAACTTTTTCTGTACTTACCCTTTTCTTTTGAAAGTTAATATTGATTACTTTCTTTTCATTTTATAAGAATGTTCGAAATTTCAAATATTTTGACTAGGAACACAATTCAACTGATATTTAATAAAGGGAACTTCAGCAAACAAACAATGTAATATTTGACTAAAGCTATATTTGAAAAAAGTTTAATTTAAATATCACTTATGTATTATCAAGTGTTAACACTCTGGTTCAAAACTTTTTACTTTAACTTAAATATAAACAGATTTCAGATTAATTATCTTAATGTTAAGAACAAAGAAATAATCTCACAATATACTTACATTATTATCAATAAATCAGAGTGTTAAGTAATTTCCACATGGCAAACACGCAAAGAGTTATAAAAAGGCTCATCACATACCACAGCATAAAGCATACTCCTTGCTGAAAATTTGTTTAATATTGTTATTAAATTGATATCCTAGTATTATAATCTAAAATTTTAAATCGCAAATTTTATGGGATATTTGATTGGAGTATAGGCCTATCATTTGCCATATTAATCAGTTATAATAAAGTAAGACCTCAGTACATTCATTCACGAAACATGCAGCAACTATCATGTATCTGCACCGAGCTTAGGTGCTGAAGAGACATGGGTGAATAAAGTGGACATCATCTCCACCCTTACAAAGCTCAGAGTCCAGTGAGGACGAGATTTAAGACAATAGGCAATTTACATACAAGAGAGTAGGTAATGCAAGGGAAGTACTGAAACTTTGGTTACAGACCTGAGGGACACCCAATAAGGCTCTCCAGAGGAAGTAAAACCTAAAGGATGTTTAGGAGACTTGCTGAGACATAAAACTGCTTAGGAGCCACGTAAAAGACGGGAAGAGACAGACTGGGGAGAGATGAGAGCACTGTGGTTAAAAGAAAAGTGAGTCCTGCTTAGGCTTGAAATAAAGAACACATTCGTTTCAGGAAGCACACAGATTGAAATAAAGAACAAATTCGTTTCAGGAAGCACACAGATTAGATATGAATCAGTGAAATCAATGATGCTTGAATGAAAAGCAGGGTCCAGAGCTTCCTGGATCTGGCAAGACATGAGATTTGGACTTTGCAATAAAAGCAATGTTGAGACAGGGACAAATATCATTTATACCATCATGACAGGTCTTTGTCAGAAAACTCATTTTCAAAATTAGAAAAACATAGCAGGCTGTTAGAATTCTATGCTATTAAATATATATATATATTCATGATATACTTATATATTCAAAATATGTATTATTTTTAATTAATTCATAAACTTTCATTTAATTAGTAATTCAAATAATATAAGATATGCTAAAACACCATACATATTTCCTAAAAGAACAATTCTAGGTAGAACACAAGGAAAAGACATAATCTGACTTGTGATAATGATCAGAAAAACAATATTATATGTGTTGATAAAATAGACTCGAGAGTACAATCCGGGTTGATGATAGCAGCATGAATTTCACATTTAGAGATCCTTACTTAAATATTAGGCAATAATTTGAAAACATTATTAAAATATCCAAATGTGAAAGCAGGGGATCTTTTTACCCAAAGAGGCTTTTATTTACACATGTTCTTTTTTCTTTTCATTCCATGATTTTTATGATCTCATCTGTGCTAATAGTAGTGGTCAATTTTATTTGTCAGTTTGGCTTATCAGTGGCACCCAGTTGTTTGGTCAAACACTAGTCTAGATGTTACTGAGGAGGTGTTTTGTAGATGTAATTAATATTTACAATCAGTTGACTTTAAGTAAAGACTATGCCAGAGACCTGACTGATGGGCTTCAGTTGGCTGGGCGATGTCCCACCATGCAAAGGGTTGCCAGTTTGATTCCCAGTCAGGGCACATGCCTCGGTTTGGGTTAGATCCCTGGTCAGGGCTCCTATGAGAGGCAACAGATCGACATTTCTCTCTCACATTGATGTTTCTCTCCCTCTTTTTCTCCCTTCCTTCCCTTCTCTCTAAAAATAAACCAAGTGGACATCATCATTAAGTGCCAAAACTTGAAGATTACTGGTGAAGGTATTTTTGCCTCAATACTGCAATATAAAGTCCCATTTGAATTTTTACCCTGCCAACCTGCCTTATGGATTTTGGACTTGTCGTCCACCGACATTGTGTAAGCCAAATACTTAAAATCAATCTTTAACACATACAAGCACACCCCCTGACACGTCCTATTGGTTCTGTTTCTCTAGAGAACCCTGACTGAAACAGGTTCACTGTTATGGGTTGATCTGTAGTTTCCCACCCCACCAAATAAAAAAAAAGGTATTTTGATATCCTAACCTCTAGAATCTCAAAATATGACCTTACTGAGGCAATAATGATTATTGCAGATGTACTTAGTGAAGATGACGTCGTATTGGAGTAGAGTGGGCCCCTAATCCAATGGGACTGGTGCCATTATAGACAGCCATAAAAAAGGCACAGAAACATAGGGGAAATGCCCTATGAAGATGGAGGCAGGGAGTGGGGTGATGCATTTGGAGGTCAAGGAATGCCAAGGATTGTTAACCACCACCAGAAACTAAGAGAGGCACGGAATAGATCCTCCCTCTACGCCTTCAGGAGGAACGACACTGCTGACACAATGCTTTTGGACTGCCAGTCTCCAGAGCTATGCAGGAGTAAATTTCTGTTGTTTTAAGCCACTCACTTTGTGGTTTTTTGGTACAACAGCAGTAGGAACTAATATACTGAAGAATCATGTCACCTACATTCTTAACTGTCTTTAAAAAAACAGAAAAGAAGAAAACCTCTGCAAAACTAAAATGTCAGCATACTCTTGGCTGCCTTTTCCTAAATTCTCAAGGGTAAATGTAGTCTATGAACGCTTATTATAGTACCAGACTAAACTAATCCTTTCCCCAAATTAAAATGCAGGCACCAAGCATATTAAAGAATAAGTTTTTAAAATCTACTGACAATCTAGCTCATCATATGTGTTTTATATAACAATACTCAGATAATATTTCCAACTAGAAACAGGTTAACATTCACTATGAAGTGCCTTTCAACTACTGTAATAGCCAGTACCACCCCATCGCCAAACTCTCATGTTGAAATATTAAATGAACTTACTTGTTTTCAAGTGTTACTTCTCTCTCTCACTTGTTTCTTTTTCAACTTTGATATGGAGACCTAGAAGAATGCTCTTTTAAGTCAACTGACATTCTTCATCCCTTTTATTTATTTTATTTTTTTAAAGATTTTATGTACTTATTTTTAGAGAAAGGGGAAAGGAGACAGAGAGAAGCATTGTTGTGTGAGACATTGGTTGCCTCTCATACACCCCCAACTGGGGACCTGGGCCCACACCCAGGCATGTGTCCTGACTGGGAATCGAACTGGAGACCTTTAGTTTGCCCGCCGGCACTCAATCCATTGAGCCACAACAGCCAGGGCTCTCCATCCTTTCAATTTCAAATTGTTTCACAAAACTTTTTTTGTCCAAATAATGTAGCTTTCTGGATTAATTTTGGTAGCTTATAGGAACTGGAAGATGTTAACTTTGAAAAAAAAGTAAATAAATAAACAGTTATTTGCCAAAAAGTTACTTCAAAATATTTGGGTAAATAAAACAGAATATTATAGATCCTCATATAAAACAGGAAATAATATAACTTGTAAGTAAATTTTTAAAAAACTAAATTTTATGAAGGATCAAGCACCTTTCCAAATTATTATTCCCCTTATGGAATTCCCATCTTAAGTAAATATTAAAACATCAGTAAAGAACATCCTTTATGGGTGAAATTACTTAATTTTCAGTATGCTTTATAGTTTTCCATATAAATGTATATATGTACATGTATATTTATTGAAATATTTCTACATATTTAGCACATGCTATCCTATAGAAAGAGAAATCAAGAATCTCTTCCTTTTAAATACTCCTTCCTCTTCTCAACTCCTCACTGGTTACTCCTCCTCTGGTATCCAACTGACATTTTCCAAATTCCACAATGGGAGGACGATTAAGTACTAAAAAAAGAGCAAAGGCAAAATCTAAATACTTACAAAGGAATCTAATAGATGGTTATGGTAATGATTCAGTAACTTTTGTATTTGTAGTGTGGCACTACTCTTAGTCACCTGGCTTTGAAATTCTAGGGACAGCCTTTTGTCCCTCCTTTCTCCCATGTCCATTAGTTATTGAGATACTGATCTCAATAACTTTCCTTTCTTGCCCTTTGCTGTCATCATTGAAAATCACAGTTGTGTGTGTTTGTACCAGGTGGGAGTCTTGCACTCTTGGTTTATAAGCTCAGGTGTCACAGACAGGCCATGAAAGGTTATATTTGGGGCTGGAGAATGAGCAGCGTCCAGATAAGAGGTCCCCCCAATGGGGTGAATGGGTAGACTACTGAGTCTCAGTCTGGAGTAAAGCCTGTGACTGCTAGTCAAGTAATCCACTTAACCTTTTTTTCATCTGCATGAGTGTCATGTGCACTCTCAGGGTCTTTCTCCTACAAGGGCTCCTGACTTAGCCTTTTTAAAAGTCCTCTATACTACCATTATGAGTTGCTGTTCAGCCTGTGATGCAAATTACACCCCAGAATGATTATCCTTGTTCTCTCCTTACTTCCAGAGATATGAGGACATATATTAAATGTCAACTCAAGCTTTCTTCTTTAGCTCTTTTGAGCTCAATTTTACTTAAAACATAAATTGTAAGTTTTCTAGGAGATGGCCTTATTTATTAAAGAATTTATTTAACAAAGAACAATTTAACAAATATATATTTTAATAACATACCGGTGAGGAGCATTTTACCATGGTGTATAAATCAAATGGCACAGAGGAGACCTTTTACAAATCATTTCCTTCTGAATTAAGGTCAATTTGTAAAGACACATAAAATTTAGAACCAAATTATCTTATATCTATCAAGTCACTTTTAATTTGGAATCATCCTCTAAATTACTATCAATGAAAGGATATCTGACAATGTTTAGTAGAGCTGTATGTTAGAGAAAGAACTGAGATATTTTCCTGGAATGTCATTATTTTCTAAAGCTTCCTCTAATTCAGAATTCCAACTTTCAAAGTTTTTGAAAGTATAACAGATAAAGAACATTTTGTTTTTTTCTATTTCTCACAAATGATATGTGTGAGTTCTTAGTCTAGAAGAGAGTTTAGGTACAAAAAAATTGGACTATGCAACTAAAAATAAAATGTCATTAGAAAAATAAAAGTAAAAAGGTATGAACATATTCACATAACATATTTCTCTTAGGCCAAGGCAAATAACAATGTTGTTTTCCTAGATATTAACTGTGAAAAAAAATACACATTTAATTCTAAAATATGGAATTAAACATTCCTATAAGGAATTCTTTCAAAAGAATACATAAACAATTAAATAAATTTTATCAAATATACAGCTATCCTTCATCTTTTGCTAATAAAATGCTGTCACATTACAGACCTGTATTGTCATTGCTTAACAAGAAGCATAGACAAAATGTCACCAAAAATAAGCCATAAATGGCATTAAATTAATTTCTCCAAAACTTATCTCACATGAATTTATCTGCAAATGTATGCTTTATCTTTCTGAACTTTCAAGAATACAATATAAATCAAATGTTTTAATAAATTCTTCCTGCAAATCCATTAAAACTCGGCTCAATCAAATTTGGACAGCCTTAAGTTGATAATACACATAAATGGAACAATGGATTTACAAATCAGATTTTGGAACGCCTTTTGAAAGTTAAATGCAGTGTACCCCAGCCAATAAAAAGTAAAAAGTGTCTTCAAAGATGAATACAAAACAAAGTAAACCTGAACAAGAATGACTATAAAATGATGCAATGTAGCCTGTTTATTAATATACTCTCTAAATCTTCTTAGGAATTTCGAGTTCTCTGAGTGGATGATTCTCATAGTTGGGGTATGGCATCCTCTCAAACCAAACCAAAATATTGAGAAGTCTTTTGTTCCCACTAAAAATAATCTGTGTCCTTTACAGGAAATTATATATATTCTTTTAGTCATTCATTTTCTACCTAAAACTACAGAAAAATTTTATAGAAAATTATAGATTGGACTAGTTTCTCAATAAATTCTCTTCCTTTAACATTAACTGTTTATACATATAACATTAGTATACTAAGGAATATTTAAGGATACTAAGACATATCTCGAATAGAAACAATTGGTCTAGCCATTATTTATGTATAGTAGAAGGATCTCCTGATCCATGAGTTATATAGAAACTATATCTCAGCAGTATCAATGAAATGAGAACACTGGCGTCTCCACCACCTCAGTGCTGCTCTAGTAACTGCACTTTATGTAAGAATTTTAGAGGTGATATGTTACATTGAATTTAGCATCCTGCTGGAGTCAGAGAGCAAAGCCACAGAGCCTGAGGATGAACTCACTACTTGCTAGGAGACCCAGCCATGTCAGTGTCCACAGAGAACAAGAACGTGGAAGAAAGTATTAGGTAAGCAGGAGAGGAAATAACCTCTTTCTGTGAGCTTCACTTTCTTAGGTCTAGATCTTAAGGAGGCAAACTAGTTCAGCCAATGCTTCTGGGCACGAAGGTGAAAACAGCTCTTCCACATGAAAGGCAGCCCTTGGAACTCGGATGCACTGCTATGGGGCAAAACATATCTCACAAGAACACATGCCAGTTGCATGGTGTACTCTGTATCTATTTACAGATCATTATTATCCTGACTAGGATTTTGTTTCAGCCTTTTTATGCATAATGTATACAGGAAAGGGCAAAAGTATGTGTAGAATTGTTCATGTGGAAAATAATACAATAATTAATATGTGATGATACAAGTATAAAATCTGTATTTTGCATACTCACAATTGCAAACCTACTTTTGCAATCCCCTGTATTTTGAGTTTCCCTGGAGGAAACAGTGTTTATAGCACATTCCAAATGTATTTGACACTCAAAATCTTTTTTTAAGGGAGTCACGTTTTAGGGAAAGTAGTTTGGAAAAGCTGTCATAGCTTTTAGAAGAAGTGTTTTGAATGTTCCAATCTTTCCATGGGATATCAAGGAAAGGTATTCAATAAGAGCCCAATACATAAAAAGGAGCATCAGATGCATTTCCCTTCTGATCTGTGGGAGTGCCTAAAAGGAAGATGAATATGCTGGAACAGAAGTCACGGCCAAATATATGTGTATTAACAGGAATTGGATGTAGCAGTTGACAGGCAGGGGTGTCTAAAGGCAAAGAGGAACACTGGGCCTTCCCTTTCCCATTACTAAGTGGTATAGGCAGAGTGGGGACTGTCTCTGCCAAAAATGGGATAGCATTTTAAGGAACATATAAAATTAGTACCATAAATCCTAAATCATGGGTAGGTTTTGGTAACTTTATATCCATTGAGAAGTCAGTTTTTCATTGTTTGAAAGATTTTATTAATTTTTAGAGAGAGAGGAAGAGAGGGAGGAAGAGAGGGAGAGAACCATCAGTGTGTGGTTGCCTCTCGTGTGCCCCCTACTGGGAACCTGGCCTGCAACCCAGGTATGTGACCTGACTGGGAATCGAATCCATGACCTTTTGGTTTGTAGGTCAGCACTCAATCCACTAAGCCACACCAGCCAGGGAGACAAATCAGTTTTTTTAGGAGAAAAAAACAGAAACAAATCTCTATAATGCCATCTCATAAAGAGACCCTCACTATCACCTCCAGATAATCTGTGATTTCTCTTCTCATTGAAAATCTCCCAAACTTTGCCCAAGCTGAGTATCTGTGCCTCAAGCAGCCTCCTAGCCTGGAAAGGCATCCCCGCTTACCAGTCACGGAGATGAAAGAATTAGGTTGATCATTTTATGCAATCTAACAAGGATAACTTAGAGAGAAGGGCTGTAGGTCAACTGAAGGGTAAGGAATTGGGGAATGGAAATCTGAAAAGATGAGTTCTATCAATTGCAAAGCCATGCCTAGTCCTTGGCTGATGATTCTTCATGAATCTACACATCTAGGTATTAATAGTCAAACTGCTCCAGGACTAGTTTTTCTGAGATATTTGTACAAGCAGACAACTCTGAAAAGATGGAGATGAAGATACCTTCTTGCTCTCCTTCACAAAAATGATATTTGCTTACTTCTGAAGGTACGAAGTAAAGAATTCAACCTTGCCTAAATGTAACTTTGCTCTTAGCTTCTACAGGTAATCTCTAAACCCTTGGAGTGCCATGCCTGGCAGGAGTGTTTTCATTTGCCTGGGGGTCTTGTGTCACACCGGGCAGTCTAACAGTAGGCACTTTGGTAGGATCTGCCCACACTGGACTTGATTTGGGATGGGAGCATTGGGACATACGGTATCACCTTGCCCACAGGAGGGCTGAAGACAGAGACTGGCCATGTGGACAGTGAATTATGCTAAAGTTATACAGTCTCAAAAAATCTACGGAAACCAAGGCTCAGGCTCACCTCCCTGGTTTGGCAATCCTCTGTTATTAGCATGGCACAGAGGTGCTGGGAACACAGTGCCGCCCGTGACTCTCCTGGGAGAGGATGAGGGAAAACTCGATGCTTGGACCTCTTCTGGACTCTGCCACACGCATTTCTTCCTTTGGCTGCTATTAATCTGGATTCTCTAATCATAATAAACCATGACCTCAAGTATAACAGCTCCCAGTAGGTTCTATGAGTCCATACAGCAAATTATCACAATGCAAGGTGGCTCTGCTGATGCCTGACTGGTAACTAATGTCAGAAGTGAGAACTGTCTTGTGGATTATTCTCTAATCTTGCACAGGTAATACAGATAATCTTTTCTCTATGACCAAGGAAGGGCAGATTTTCCAAAAGCTTGTATAAAAGCCAGCCTCTTGTCTTTTCAGGGTTCTTCTCCTGAAATATACCCTCACCATATGAATCAGCACCATCGCATTGCCCCATGGGAACTGGGCCTCGGGGAAACACTACAATGTTACTGCAGATGCTACTTATGCTAAAAGTAATAAGTTCTTTTGTCTCTGACACAAATAACTCATGTTTCTCGGACAATATCTATAAAATTGTGACAGGTTAACTCAATGCTAATGCTTGAGTACAGGGTGAAATCTCAAATCCTTTTACAGTTTCTGACTGGATGGTTTCACTCTGGTACTAACCATGGCTAACCTTTAGAAAGATTGATTAACTAAATAAAAATCACTCTATGAGTTAACTATTGGCCAGTTTGGAAATGGTTTCAGTTCCATGAGACAACACCTCTAAAATGCTGTGAAGGGGCCTACAGGTGGAATTAAAGAAGCGCCTATCACTCTGGTGAGACACAGAAATATTTCACTCTACACGTTGATGATAAGCAAACTCGTTTTGTGGTGTGAAGGGCTGCAGCACTGCTGCCAGACTGTCACAGGGTGACTAGTAATTTGAGCCGACATTATTCACCATGTGACACCCTGCACTCTCTTCAGACTTAATTAAGAGCAAACAAAAGCAATCACCAACAAGGTTTTGAAATGCTTATTTCCATTGGTCGCTAAATTTTCCAAATCAAATTCCCATTTAGAGACATTTATGACTACAATCCAGCACAGTATGACTTCTTTCCAAACGCAGGCTTTTGTGCCCATCTACATACTGACAATCTCTTCCTAAACAGAAAAGCCCCATTTCAACTTGCCATTAGCAGTGAAGACTGGAAACTGAGAAACGGCTAAGATTTCAATAGTAACTTAGCGTGTTTTAGTTTGGAATCTCTTCTTCCAGCTCCATCGCAGTGCATCTATATATAAGTGTTTAAATTTCTGTTCAACGGCCACTGGGGGAAATGTAAACAAATGCCACAATAGTGTGAAACAGGCAGTTGCATTTGAACTCCTAGTATGAAATCCATTCAACACCCAATTTTTTGCTGACAGACATGTATTTCCAGCAAATGTCAGTCAGGTAAACAAGCACAAGTTTCCATGAATCAAATTTTTAAAGATAAGAATTTTGAAGTAAATGTGAATATTTGCAAGGCATAATTATATATTTTTTAAAATAGCAATTTTAATAAATTACTTTCTCTCTTCTTCAGACCAACCGCAATGTCAAACACCAAAGGGGAAAAAAACTATTTTCAGAAACTGTTTACAGTAGTCAGAGAAATATACTCTCCCAAATATGATAACAGGGCCACCTGCTTTGTAATACTGTTTTAACAAAAACTCCATTAAGACTATGTGGTTTTAAAAACTGACTTTTTAAAAATATTGCTAACACCATTCATAATTATTTTACAGTAAATATTTAAGTCTTTATACTTATGCAAATAACCATTGAGCCTACTAAAAGATAAAAGATTTTCCTCTTGTTCATCCAGCACATACACTTGCAATTCAGTTCAAATTTGGTCCTCATTGTTCGTTACTATAGCTTGCCACAACTGAGACTCCTGAATCAGTGACACTATTTGCAACAAAACAACCTTATTTTGGAGCATGCTGGTTAACTCTGTGGCCTTCTTATTCCTGATGCAATAATCATTCCACAGCAACAACAGAGGGGAAAAAAGGCATCTCCAAGCCTGGCTGGAATGAGTGCACTTCTCACTTTCTTCCTGCTGTGTGAAAACTCTTTTTTCATCTAAACTGCAGAATATATTAGTGAACTTAATGGGATCTGACAGTCCATCTTAAACGGTGCCATTAGGTAAGAAAGAAAAATCTGAAGTTATATAACCCTTGGTCATTTTGATGACTTCTTTTTCTTTCAATTTGAACTGATAACTGGAATTCCCAAAAGTCTTTTTGAAATTTTTTGCTTTTTTCTGAGTTTCTCTCTGTATAGTTCTTTAATCATAAATACATGTTTTAAGCAAATTGTTGTAAAATATGGTTAGCGAGACACTGAGTCAAAGGAGCATATAAGGAAACACTGTTTCCATATTATTATTTGTAGATTTTGCAACCTCACAAAAATCATACAGAGCCAAAAAGTAAACTGAGAAATACCTGGTTTTCAAATTTCCTTTAAATAAATGGTATTGAATGAGTAAATTATGTAACAAGTTTCAGTGTGTGCATATTAAATAAATAACATTGTTGCTGAATACCTATTAGACCATTTATAGGTAAAGAATTTGTGGTTCTTAGGTAAGATAAAAATTTATCTAGCAAAGTAAAGGGCAAGGCCAGTTTGAAAACAATTGATGTTTATATAACAATAGCATTTATAAACCAAATATGCCTATAACCCTTTTGGGTTAGGTACTACTACCAGTCATGATTTTACAGACTGATAAATTATTTTCATTCTTGTTAAGTAATTTGTTCCAGCTTAGACAGTTTGTAGACTTTGACATAAGATTGGAAACCAAGCAATCTGAATCCGGAGTTTATGCTCTCTCTAGTCTTTCAGGATCAGCTGAAAGAGGCAGAGAAAAAAAATGACTTTAAGGATAAAAAAATTGATTTAACCAAAGTTATAATTTTTTAATAAGTAGTAGAGAAAGGGCTTCCTTCACATTCACTCTCACTTTCATTTTCAGGCTTTCCTCATTATTTGTCTTACTTACATTGTTCTTTGACTTCCTGCTTTGACACTCAACAATTTCAAAGTCAATCCATTTTTTCAAATTAATTTCTTTTCACCCTCTCTACCTCTCTTTTCACTCCCCTAACCATAGTTTCATATCAGGATGAAAGGAGTGAATGGCCAATGTCTGTAACTCTTACATGGTTACCATGGCAGAGATTTTTCTAAACCGATGAATCAATAAATGGCAGAATTTCAAGAAGTGAGCTTAATAAAAACATTGAAGTGCAGAATTTTATTAAAGTGGGGGAAGAGTACTTCATAGTTTCAATCTCTATCATCCATGATCGTAATATCTTAATCATGAAACAACAAATGTCTATTGATTGTTAACTAAAAAGTTAGTCATTGTGTTATGCATTCATTATGTCAAGTACTTCTATAGCAATTCCATTATTGTTATTTCTGTCTTATATTATAGAAACTAAGGCTCTTCATAGTTATCAACCTGCCTGAAGGTCAAGAGGTGGGAAGCAGCAGAGTGGGTGTTGGAATTCATGTCTGTCTGAAGCCAGTAAACTCTAAAAGCTCCTAAACTCATCTGTACATACAGCTATATCTAGTAACTAACGCGAATATACCAATTCAAAAATTGGGGTGGACTAAAGGGGATTATAACCAAATAGTAATATTCGGAAATAGAAAATCCTGATGCTAATATAATTATATTGTTACAGTTTACTCTATTCATTGCTTTTCAAAGAATTTTAAGGAATATTTAAATATTTAGATATCCTTAGTTTTGAGGTTCTGCAATATGGTAAATGCACTCCCCTGAGGCGAGTGAGTGAATAATAATAGCCTAATTAAAGCCTGTGGAAAAGACTTTCTTTGTGTTTTCCCCCACCATGGGAGTTTTCTACGATGTCATCAATATTTTAATTACATAAAAACAAAATGATTTGCAAGCATGAACTCTGCTGTTGTGTTTTATGGCTTTTGAAACAATGCTCTTGAACAGACATGTTGACCTTGTTTTGGAAACAAGTTAAGCATTACTCCCATTATGAACTTGGAATGAGCAGCAATGCAGACCTTCCTCTTAGAGGGATAAACAAATACATACATCTGCACAGGCATGCATAACTGCATAAATACTGAACACACGAACAGACAGAAATAGGCCTTGTCTATTTTTGTCCCTATAGCCTCACGAATTCTATTTTAGTTTTTTAAACAAAATATAGTTGAATTTAAGAAATCATACATATATATAAATAAACATATATATGCATATATACATAGCCTTTGAAGATTTCACTTTTCAAAGGCTGTCAATGGAGCAGTGCTGTCTACCAAGTCAACTGAGTCTAAGACTTTATCTTTGCATCCAGGTTTATTCTGAACCTCGCCAATCCACCTGCATGGACAAATTCACTCCATCCTTACAAACAACCTTTGGTCAATGTCAGATATTGCCCTTGTCTTGCCATTTCAACACTGTTGCAGTTCTTCTTTCCCCACAACACAAACTTCTGTAAATGCATTAGACATCCCCTCTTCCTCAAAATTCAAGGAAATTACTACTACTCACACATACCACACACACACAAAAAAAGAGGCATACACCAATGAAACAGAAGTGTGCCCAGAAATAAACCCATGCATACATGGTCAGTTAACTTACAACAATGAGCCAAGAATATACAATGGGCAAAGGACAGTCTCTTCAATAAATGGTGCTGGGAAAACTGGAAAGCCATATGCAAAGGAATGAAACTGGACCAATATTTTATACCATACACAAAAATTAACTCAAAATGGATTAAAGACTTGAACCTAAGAACACAAACCATAAAACTCTTAGAATAAAACATAGGTAGTGCTCTGGCTGGTGTAGCTCAGTGGATTGAGCACGGGCCTGTGAACCAGAGGATCACGGTTCGATTCCCAGTCAGGGCACATGCCTGGGTTGCAGGCCAGTTCCCAGGAGGGGACCCACAAGAGGCAACCATACATTGATATTTCTCTCCTTCTCTCCTCCCCCCCTCCAAAGATAAATAAATAAAATCTTTAAAAAAAACATAGGTAGTAAGCTTTGGACTTAGGCCTTTTCCATGATTTTTTAAATCTGACACTGAAAGCAAAAGCAACAAAAGCAAAAATAAACAAATGAGACTACATCAAACAAAAAAGCTTCTGCACAACAAAGGAAACCATCAACAAAATGAAAAATAAACCTACTATATGGGAGAACATATTTGCAAATCATATATCCAATAAGTATTAATGGCCAAAGTATATAAATAACTCACACAACACAAAAGTTTTAAAAGATCTGATGAAAAAGTAGGCAAAATAGGTGAACAGCCATTTTCCAGAGATACAGATGGCCAACAGGCACATGAAGAGATGCTCTGCATCATTAGTTATCAAGGAAATGCAAACCAAAACCACAATGAAAGACAACCTCACACCTATTAAAATGACTATTATCAAAAACCAAGATATAACAGCCATTAGTAAAGATGTGGAGAGAAGAGTACTCGTGCATTGTTGGTGCGGCCACAATAAAAAAAAAGCATGTAATTTCCTCAAAAAATTAAAAATAGAACAATCATATGCATCTTTAAGTTTACTGCAGCATTACTGACAATAGTCAGATATGGAAATAACTTAAATGTCCATTCATGGATGAATGGGTAAAGAAACTATGGTATTTGTGGTAACACATACACACAAACACACAGATAATTTATACTGAGGTCTGTCAAGAAAAGGTCCAGTCATTTTTAATATAACGAGAACCACTTGCACAACATCGATGTAACCTGGCAGCCAAGGAGAGTGGACTGGAATGCACATGTGTGAACAATGAGGACTTCACTGTACTAGTCAGTGGGGGTGAGAAATCCCATTGAGTGAGCATGTGTACTGTGTGGAGGTTGCATTCAAAACAACTGAGCAAGTAGAGCAACAAATCTGCATCAAATTTTGTGGTAAGCTTCAACATTCCTCCACAGAAACTATTTATTCGATTAGGAAGGCTTTCATGGGCAAATCAATGAGTGCAGCACAAATAAAAGAGTGGCACAAATGCCTCAAAGATGGCCAAGAATCTGTTGAAAGTGATCCACATTCTGAAAGGCCTGCAACAACCAGAGCCCCTGAAAATGTCAAGCATGTATGGGCTACAATCAACAAAGACTGGCAACTGGCAGTGTGAGAGAACTAGAAGCTGATCCGGGGAATCCAAAAACTACTGTGTCCAAGATTTTGACATAAGATCTTGGTATGAAATGTCTAATGGCAAAATTTGTTCCTCAGTTTCTGCTACCACAGCAGAAGGAACATCGTGCTGCAGTTGCTAATGACTTGATTCAAACTGTTACCACTGAACCAGATTTCCCCAAGAAGGTCATGACCTGCCCTGGCTGGTGTAACTAGTGGATTGAGCATGGGCCTGTGAAGCAAAGGATCACTGTTCAATTCCCAGTCAGGGCACATGCCTGGGTTGCAGGCCAGTTACCAGCAGGGGACACACAAGAGGCAACCATACATTGATATTTCTCTCCCTAACCCTTCCCCTCTAAAGATAAATAAATAAAATCTTAAAAAAAAAAAAGAAGGTCATGACCAGAGATGAATCATGGGTCTAAGGTTGTGATTTGGAAACAAAGGCCCAGTTGTCCCAATGGATGTCACCCTGTTCTTCATGCCCAAAGAAGGTGCAACAAAGTTGCAACAAGATCAAGACCATGTTAACTGTGTTTTTTGATTGGCAAAGTGTTGTTCATCACAAATAAGCCCCTCCAGGCCAAACAATTAATAAAGAGTACTACCTCAGTGTTCTCCATTGGTTGGTAGACGCAATATGACAAAAGTGGCCAGAGCTGTGGAAAACTGGTGATTGGCAGCTTCATCACAACGCAATCATTCATGCATCACATGTTGTGCAGAGGTTTTTGGTGAAATATCCAATCACCCAGGTGACTCAGCCCCCCTACAGCCCAGATTTGGAACCCCATGACTCCTGGCTTTTCCCAAAACTAAAATCACCTTTGAAAGGGAAGAGATTTGAGAATGTCAATGAGATTCAAGAAATACAGAGGAGCAGCTGATGGAGATTGGGAGAACTGTGTGAGGTCTCAAGGTGCCTACTTTGAAGGGAACTGAGGTGGCATTGTCCTATGTGCAATGTTTCTTGTATCTTGTATCTCCTTCAATAAATGTCTCTATTTTTCATATCACATGGTGGGATAGACCCTGGGTCCTGGAAAGACGTGTGTGTGTGTGTGTGTGTGTGTGTGTGTGTGTGTGTGTGTGTGTGTGTGATTAATTCATAGGAAAGAATAGAACCTTGAAATTTACAACAGCTTTTGAACCCTTAAGACAGTATGATACACAAAATAAGTCAAACAAAGGAAGAGAATTATCATGTGATCTGACTTGTATACAGATATATAAAAAACATACAAGCAAATAAAAAACCCAGCCTCAAAGATGCAATAGATAGATTTGTGGATGCCAGAGGCAGGAGTTGGAGAGTGGGCAAAATAGGGGAAGGGAATCTAAGGTACAACCTTTCAGTTATAAAGACAGTAAGTTATGGGGATGCAACATATAGCATGATGACTATAGCTAATGATACTGTATTTCATATTTGAAAGCTGTTAATCGAGCATCTTAAAAGTTTCCTTCATAAGAAAAATTTCTGTGATTATGTAAGGTGACATATTAATTAGGCTTATTGAGGTGACCATTCTGCAATTTTACAAATATCAAATCATTATGTACACCTGAAACAAATATAATGTTGTATGTCAATTATATCGCAATTTAAAAAAAAGTTTTAAATCCAACCCGTGCTTCCTATTCCTGCTACCAATACCTTGGTTCAGACCTTATCTTGCGACCCTTTGCAGACTACTGCCAGTGCACAATATTTTAAATGTTTATCTTGATGTAACTTTCATTGACTCCTTTTCTAATTACATAAATATCAAAGATAAAAAGTACAAGATGTTTTTGAAAAATATTTAGCAACTTGATGCAAGGAATTTTTTCCATTTTATTAACATTTACCAACACATAAAAAATCAAAGTAATTGACAAAATGTAACAATAGAACACATTTAAATATTTAAAAACATTTTATACTTGAATGATTCATTCCACAATGTCCTCATCATTATATTTTACATCATAATTATTATGATATCATTACATTATTTTTAAAGAAATCTGAACTACTCTACAGAGGCACTCTGGAGGCTTTTAAGATAAATATTTCAATTAGAGAACAAATGAATAATCCATCAATGGATTAATTTTATTTCATAAGCAGGCTAAAGTATAATTTAAAATGAGCCAGTGGTACTGTTACAGAGTACAGTATATCATGCTGCAAAACAATGCACAATGCTGTCAAGCTAATGTGTATGAAAGAAACAAATCTGAGCAAAGGCAAATCAAAGCCGTCAAGTAGTGAAACAATGTAACTGTGGTGTTTTAAGGGTTTAAAAAATTAAACAGTAAATTCTAAGCTCTTATTGTCCTTATGTAACAATTCATCAATTGAGTAGTATCCCACTTTGCAAATGGAAAGTTGGTCCCAGGAGCGGTACAAAATGAAGGACATTTACGGGAAGTAAGAGGGCGGACAAGGAAGTTACCGGCAAAGAATGGATTGATTTAGGCAAGGTCACCTTCCCCTGCGGATCAGCAGGGGTTATCAGAGAGATCACCTCACTCGTGCTTACCAGGTAACTCCAGATTAACTGATTTAAGATCCGTCTTGGGAGAGGTTAAAACTGTAATTAAATTAGGCACTCAGCCTCTGTTGGCAACACAGGCTTAGCA
>PVKM010028326.1:0-18358 GCA_004027735.1 Carollia perspicillata
TATGTGGCCCACAGGCCACAGGTTAGACACCCCTGCTTCTTGACAAAGGGAGCCAGAGGTTCTGGGCTCAGGACATGTTTCTGCAGGTATCCACAGAATGATCATAAAGCAGGTTAAGTGAAAACTGACGTGGTAAATGGAGAACTCTAACTTCCCTTCCACAGCCTCACTTTAGAATGTCAGCTGCCAGATTCACATTCTCCAGGCAATATATTGAGTATCCATCACTACAGAAATGGAACTATCCCAAAGGCAAGATCTACGGGAACTGATGCATGGAGGTTCCGATAGATAAGGAAGCCTGCCACTCCCACACCTTGCCTCCACACACATAGCTTCCACTCGGCTTTGTGTGCCTTATTCATGAATCACCAGGTGTTGAGGAAAGCTTCTAACCAGAAGCGGAGCAGGCGAAGGAAAAAAAAAAAACCAATGCCTAGAGTAACAGAAAACTTGAAGTAATGAAATACCTTACAAAAAGAGAGAATAAACCATTTCTAGGAAATATAATGCCAACTGCTTTTTTGGGGAAAAAAAACTGACAATGGAAAAACATTATGATATTAGAGTTAGAAGATAAAGTTGCAGAAATCACATATAAAGAAAAAAGAGATAAATATTAGGAGCAATATGATAAAAAATTTTAAATGTTGGGTGTTGGAGGCCTAACATCAAAACAGTAAGAATTCCAAAAAAATAAGACTAGAGACTAAAGAGGATAAATTGACACGGGGAAAAAAAAAAAGAATTAAATGACTCTAGATTGACAAATTTCCTGAATGCCTAGCAGAATTAAAAATAGCAAAACAAACAAACAAACAAACAAAAACAACCTATACCTCAGATAATGAATCTAAAAGCTTCTAGCCTGGCTGGTGTAGCTCAGTGGATTGAACGCGGGCCTGCGAACTAAACAACTGAGGTTCGATTCCAGTCAGGGCACATGCCTGGGTTGCAGGCCAATTCCCAGCAGGGGACTCATGAGAGGCAACCATACATTGATATTTCTCTCCCTCTCTCCTTCCCTTCCCTTCTAAACATAAATAAATAAAATCTTAAAGTAAAAAAAAAGAAAGTGAAATTGTTTAAAAAAAATTACAGGCTGATACAGAGTTTCTACTCAAATGTAAAAAAACCCTTTTCTTCTCACTGATAAAGGATAACTTTCTTTTTTTAAAAAAAATATTTTATGTATTTATTTTTAGAGAGGGGACGGGAAGGAGAAAGAGTGAGAGAGAAACATCAATGTGTGGTTGCCTCTCATGTGTCCCCTACTGGGGACCTGGCCTGCAACCCAAGCATGTGCCCTGACTGGGAATCAAACCGGCAACCCTTTGCTTCATAGGCCCGTGTTCAATCCACTGAGCTACACCAGCTGGGGCAAGGATAGCTTTCTTAATTAGGAGTTTCAAAATAATTCCATCTAAACACAGTAAACTGCGTTGATGTTATTTTCAAAATATTAGTTTGGAAGTCCTGCTTGGACTCACAGCCTACTTGTCCCCTGATTTACTCAGTGACCTGCTCCGTGTAACAGCAGGTCTTTGAATAATACTGTTTCCCTCAACATCGTTTTATTATGAATTGTTCTGCTTGAAGTTGCAGAACCTACTGACAATGTTAAATGAGGAGTTACTGTACTTATAAACATATAGTGAACAAAGAATGTTTCAGCTCCTTAATCCCACTGGCAACATGAATTTACGTTTTTTTTGAAAGGGGTTTTAGCTGGGTCTGAGTTGTCTCATCTGAATCTATATTTCTCTATTCTAAGATCAAGATTATCATCTCTTTCATATTTCAGCTTTTCTGAATATTCTATCCCAAACTATGTATCATTTTGTTTTTATGCTGGCAGTTTTCCTCTTCAGAGTAACAATGAACAATGTCACCTTAATCGTAAGCTCTTTAGAGATAATTACTCTATTTCCCCCCACTGTTCTTACTTGTGCAGCCTCTGCATGTTCCAGCATCTCTTCGAATTCTTGATACTCTTCGTCATCTGGTTCGGCACCCGAGAGGCGAGCTGCTCTGGCCATAAAATATGGAGGCAGCTCTCCGATTGCTGTACCAACGCCCTATGTGAAAAACCAAAATACTCATATGAGATTCTGTTCTCAACATAGTGACACTAAACACATCAAATCTATATTTTTCTATATCACCAAAAACATGTTAATATGTATGTATTAGGGCTCTGGCTGGTGTGGCTCAGTGGATTGGGTGCTGGCCTGTGAACCAAACGGCTGCCTGTTCGATTTCCAGTCAGGGCACATGCCTGGGTTGCGGGCCAGTTCCCCGGTTGGGAGCGTGAGAAAGGCAATTGATGATGTTTCTCTCCCTCTCTCTCCCTCCCTTCCCCTCTCTCTAAAAATAAATAAATAAAATCTTAAATTTAAAAAAAAAAGATGTATTAGGGAGAAAAGCATACAGTAGTACATACATAATCAGGAGAATGTGAGTTTGAATCTTGGCCCTAATACTGACCTATGCAGCTAGGCAAGATACGATACATACAACTGTCAGACAATCTCCAGTGTATTGCAGACACTAAATTAAATGTTAGTTCTTTAGCATTTCTCCTGATATTCTACTATTTTTGTCAGTTCCCCCCCCCATCCTTTTCAAACATTCAAATGGTTTAGTAATGAGCACTCACTAGTATGGCTATTAGACGAATATTTTCTAGGAAATCTCCTGGTATTGAGGATGTTGCTTTAATCCCAGAACTTTTTTTGTGCAGAGTTAAAAGTTTTAACAAACTGTGGTCAGGAAGCCCCTTGAAAACTCAACATTAGGATGGGTAAATTTTCACCACAGGAAAAATGTTTATATTTCCTCAGGACATTGAGTGACTCATGTTTTTAGTCTCTTTTTGGATTGTTGTTTTTGAAGAGAGTTTTTTTTCCCAACTCACTTAGGATATAAGGGTGAAAACAAAGGTGAAAGAATCAGAAACCTGGTTTAAACTTACATGACTCAAATACGGCTTAGGCAATAGTGCAAGAGTCATACAGTCTCTAGGAAAATTCTCGGCTTTGGGCCGTTCTGCTCTGCCCTGAGTCGCAGTGAATGAAAAAGGCATCTGCCAGCTCTGGAAGCCACTTCAGGCTCTGCTGCTTGCTCTGTCCTCTGGGTGCCCTACGAACGCCATGAAAAGAATCCCCAAGGAACATGATCAAACCCGAACATTTTGTGTTCGCAGTGTCACATTCCGGTGTGTGGAATCACTGATCCAAGTGAAACGGCGATACCCACACGTGAAACCAGAGTTCTGAGACAAGAATAAGGCCATAGCCAGTTAAACACTAAGGGAAGGGAGGGAGAAGAGACCTGTACAGAGAAGGATACAGGAACACAGCACAAATTGTACTTTGCTAAACAAGAAAACTTGATGTCAGTCAACTCTGCAGGACATTAGAAGACCAACTTACTATTGTGAAACTGGTACATCAAGAGAAAGATCCATTATTTATCCTGTCTTACCTAGGCGGAAGATACCTCAAGGTAATCTAATTGCTGAAAAGGAGAAGTTTCTCTTTATAAAAGTATTTCAGTCAATAACTACAGAAAAAAAAGATATTATAATTGGCATACCCTCATTTTATAACCCCTAATAATGACCTTACGTAATAATGGTGCTAATATCACATATAAAAAAAGACAAGCAGACACTACTGCACCTTGTGATAGAAATATACAAGGCGCCGAAGTACATTCTTGCCAAAAAGTAACTTTTTTCAAGCCTCTCGATCTAACTATCAACTCACCAAAAATACAGGGAACGCAGAAACGTATTTAAACTACCCCAACTGGAATACAGTCAGTAAGAGTACAACCCAGGCTGTGGGAGACTGTACTTGACAAGCAATCCAGTTTCAATAACAAATTTGAAAAGAAAAATGAAGAAATAAATACAACCAAAAGAAAATCCGAGCACTAACTGGTTAACTGATTTGAAGAGACTATTCCTAATTTCTCTTAGGCATGGTCATGTTTTCACAAGTCCTACAGTTGGTATATTTACAGATGGAATGTGATGTTATCTAAGATATACCTCAAGATAACTGAGAGCAGAGTGAGGAGGGGTACAGTTAAAACAGCTTAACCAGGAGTTAATATTAGCTGAAGTTGGGTAACAATATATTGAATTAACTATGTAATTCTTTGTGCTTAATTTTTTCCATAACAGAAAGGGGGAAGAAAAGTTAATTGCAACATTTTATTTAAAACATGAACTTCTCTCAAAACCTAAGTTTTAAGCCAAGTCAAATGTCCAATAGTTCTAGAAGCAATCACGTGATTCGCACCCATGACAAGCTTCCTTAAAGTTAAAAGGAAGTAATAGTGCACTGAAATCAAGAGCTACATAATGCCTTACCTTTAATTGACACATTATTGTATTTTAATTCTGCTCATGTGTTTTCCCATGTTAGCAAGGCACAAGAACGGTGATCACAAGTCAGTGTTCTACTCTTTATGCAAATCAGTAAAAAGGAAATAGTCATCCACGCAGGTCTCCCCAAACACACTGTATTCCAGACACAGAAGTTTATTTAGCCAGTTATCTCAAATTAGATGCTGAAGTACTATAATTTCATGGTTCTTACAGAACAATTTTATAATTCTGACACAATCAAAACAAAAAAATGAAACACAACTGTGGAACAGTTGTCAGCCCCAAAACTGTCAGCCTATGTTTAATTAAGGGGAAGAAATGACCGGCTTCCTCACTGCAAAAGAAAGACAAGTGGTATTTAGTCGAGCAATAACTCAGAAAGCTCTTCTAAAAACCATCTACTACCCTGAAGTCCCTGCTTCGTGACTGGAGTTTTCGATATGCACAAAATATGCAACATCTTCCTGGACTGTTCCTTTTATTCAAAGATTTTGGGGAGGAGAAAACTTCTGAATTTTTGTGCTTTTAAAAAGTTTTGTCAAGTGGATTCACAAGCAAATCAGCAGCATCTTGCTTTTCTACATAGGGAATCATAATTTTAATGGTAAAAAATCTGGAGATATAATTTTTTATACACAAATAATGACTACTGAGAAATTTCGGTAGTTTTGTATTATCAATGTGTTAATAATCTTTAAAAACAAAATCACTTTTCAATTAAATGTTCCAACTACAAACATGAATCAGAGGTTAAAGGCATAAGTTTAGAGGATAAAGTGAGAAATTCAGGGCTCTTACAGCAATGCTTAAACACCAATCACACCAATTCTAATAAAATCATCAGACTTTTGTAGAATTGTTTTACAGATAATAAGGAAAATTTGCTTCTAGTTTTCCAAAAAAAAAAATATATATATATATATATATTTATTTGAGAGGAAAGGAGGGTGAAAGAGAGGGAGAGAAACATTGACTAGTTGCCTCTTGCACACACCCAACCAGGAACAGAACCTGCAACCAAGGCACATGCCCTGCCCGGGGGCAGAACCAGTGACCTTTGGCTTTGTGGGAAAACACTCAACCGACTAAATCACACTGCTCAGGGCTCCTTAAGGTCAACTTTAAAACAGCCTTAGAAGGAATGAAGTTCTGATACATGCTACAACAAGGATGAAACTTGAAAACATATGCTAAGTAAAAGAAGCCGGAAACAGAAGGATATTATCCGAGTTCATTTACGTGCATGTCTGGAGTAGGCAAATTCATAGACAGAGCGTACGGCAGAGGCCACCAGGGGCTGGAGAGAGGAGGGAATGTGGAGCTACTGGTTAAAGGGCACAGAGTTTCTGTCTGGGATGACAAAAAAGTTCTGGAAATCAATACTGGTGATGGTTATGCAATATCATGAATGTACTTAGTGCCAGGACGTTGTTGTGCACTTGAAAATGGTTAAAATGGTAAACTTCATGTTGTGTATTTAGTACAATTTAAAAAAACATTAACTTACAAACAAAAGCCCTTTCAAGGTGATGCTCTCCTCTGAAAATCATCACAGCGCTTTTCTCTCCCGCCCCGCCCTGCTGGAATCCCCCCTACCCCACTTTACTCCTGGCTTTCCTGAGACTTTAACTGAATCACAGATGAGGAAACATTTGTGCTACATAGTAGATTTCTCCTTCATAGCACTTACCACATTTTGTTTAAATATTTACACACATATAATTTTCCATAATACTCACATATTCATTTTCCCATGATAATTATTCCCTGACTACCAGAGACAAGCACTGCTCCCTCGGACTCCCTAGTACGTGGGTATGTGTACCTATTACTGGAATTCTGAGTGGAGAGAAAGTGTATGAAGCCTTGCTATGGTGATACAGCCCAACTGTGGAGGGTCAAAAAGATGCAAACTGAAAAAAGGTAACCTCCTGATGAATAACATAAAATAATTCACCTCCACGTGCTCCAAATACCTGTGTGAACAAGTTAAAACTGAGGTCGACCCTGGTTTTTATCTTATAATTAGAAGCCCTACATATTTTAATGATTTCACTGACTCAATATTCTTAGAATGAGAGTAAAGGCTGCAAAGACATTTTAATTTACAAAGGACAAATTAAATAAAAACTTTAAACAACTTGTCAGTTTTTTAAAATTGTTATTCAAGTACAGTTTTCTGAAAACTATGGAACGCTTCACGAATTTGCGCGTCATCCTTGCGCAGGGGCCATGCTAATCTTCTCTGTATCGTTCCAATTTTAGTGTGTGTGCTGCCGAAGCGAGCACAACTTATCAGTTTTTAGACAAGCAAGACATTCCCCAGAAAAACACACACACACGGAATCAGAATCATGAACGATCAACTGTAAGAAGCAAGCCCGACACACTCGACAGCAGGTCTTTCGCCCTCGGGAGTACTGACTTTTTATGAGTGTGTCCCATTTAACCACTTTTAAAGACACGGCTCAGGGGCACTAACTGCACTCACAACGCTGTGCAACCGTGGTCACTATTTCCAGTATTTCCCGCCACCCAGGTGGAAACTCTGTGTCCATTACACAGTAACTTCTCCTTTCCCACACACGCGGCAACCTCTCATCCGTTTTTTCTATGAATTTGACTCTTCCAGAGAGTTCACGTAAGTGGAATCACACAGTACTTGTGTTTCTATGTCTCGCTTATTTCACTTAACAAGGTTTTCACAAAGTTTACTGTATTGTTGCACGAATCAGCACTTCATTCCTTTCATGACTGAATAATATCACATTATGTATGTATAAACATACTGTATTTCATTTATCCACTTATCTGCTTCCACCTTTCTAATAATATGAATAATACTGCTGAACGTGAAGTACACATATCTGGACTTACATTTGAGTCACAATTTTCGGTTCTTTTGGATATTTATGTAAGACTGAAATTAGAGAAGGGTCGTAAAATTCTATGTTTAAGTTTTTGAGAAACCACCAAACTCTCACAGCAGCTGAATTACTTTACATTCCCACCAGCAATCTACAAGGGTTCCAATTTCTCCACATCCTCACCAATGCTTGTTATTTTCTTTAAAAAAAAAAACACACAAACCCAGCCATCCTAATGTGTGTGAAGGGGTATTTCCTTACAGTTTTGACTTGCATTTTCCCAATGATTAATGATGTTGAGAATCTTTCCGTGGGCTTATTGCCCATTTATATGATCGTCTTTGGAGAAATACCCATTCAAGTCCTATGCTCATTTTTTAATGGGGTTTTATTGTTGAGTTACATGAGTTCTTTAAACATTCTTGTTATTAAACCCTTAACAGATATATGATTTATAACATTTTCTCTCATTCTGTGGGTTGTCTTTCCATTCTCTTGATAGTGTCCTTGATGCACGAGGCTTTAAGATTAGTAAAGTTCAATTAATCAATTTTTTTAATTAAAAAATATTTTATTTACTTTTAGAGAGAGGAGAAGGGAGGGAGAAAAACATCGATGTGCAAGAGGTACACAGATTGGCAGTCTCTCGCATGCCCCCAACTGAGGACCTGGCCCCCAACTCAGGCATGGGTCCTGACTGGGAATCAAACCAGCGACCTTTCAGTTTACAGGCTGGTGCTCAATTCACTGAGCCACACCAGCCAGGGCTCACTTTTTTTCTTTTGTTGCCTAAACTTTTGATGTTACATTTGAGAAACAATTGCCAAATTCAACATCATGTACACTTTTATCTGTATTTTCTTCTACAAGTTTTATAGTTTTAGCTCTTAAGTTTATGTACATGATGCATTTTGAGTTAACTTTTGTATATGATGTAAGGTAACGGTCCAGCCTCATTCTTTCGCACGTGGATATCCTATTTTCCTAGCACCCTTTGTTGAAAGGACCGGACTTATAAACTTAGACAGAAATGGGAACAAATTTAAACATAACTTGACATGTGCTACATTTTTTACATGACCAGACAGTTATTAAAAAAGGAAATACAAAGAGCGAACATTCAGCCGATTAGAATTTATTGCCAGCCTGTTCTATGTGCAAAGTCCAGTGCTGAGTGCGGGGGGGAACAAATATAACGTACAGTCTGCATTTTTAGGAGCTTCATACACCAGCCAGGTCGACTGATTTAAGGCACGCACGAACCCAGGTCAAATGTGTACTACGGAAGTTTGGAGGAGGCAGCCGCCGCTGCCAGTGGGGATGGAATTTTTTCTTTACTGGCATTGGTGTTAATCCAGCTACGTAAGTCATTTTTGAAAGGGCAAAAGAAAAACAGAAAACCAGAGTGTATATACATAGCCCCTTTCTAGCATGTTCCAAGTATCTTGTTATTTTAATAAAATTTTTCATCCAAAGACTAATATGGTCAAATTTTAAAAACAAAGGCAACTGGTACAATGAATCTGTTTCCAGTGTTTATAAAAGAGTAACAGGAAACATGACAATTTTTCCTGTCTTTCATATTCAACAAGTTCAATGTATGGCATTTCCCCTATAATTCTTTTAAAACACAACATAGCTGCTACAACTTAGATGTCTTTGAAAACTCCGCTTCTTCTGTGGGCAGAGTATTCATATTCATCTTCATTTTAGTTAAGATTTTTAAGCAGTCTGTTCCACATTTTTTATTTTACAAGAAACGCTAAGGGAAAAAGTTACAGGTAATGTATAACTTCATAAATGCAAATGATGCATTAAAAATAATTCAAATCCTAACAGGAAGTCTTGAGCAAATGAACTACCCCTCAATGACAGGTACCTGAATGAATTTAAGTATATAGAAAAAAAAAGAAAGAAAGTTTTGTATGGGTTAAAATACATTTGCCATTGAACATGTAGCCCAAAAACCTCCCAACATGTACTTAGGCAAATCATAAAACGGTAATTGGTACAACTAAAGGGAAGATCACAATATACAACCATATAGCCCACTACAGTAAAGCCTGGTTTACGAAGAAATGTCCCACCTTACTTTAGTATTATAACAACTCAGAAAAGAAAAAGAGTCCTCTAAGAATAAACACCGAGTATTTAAATTTAGCAGAGAGACATTACGGTGACCAATCTGAGACTGATACATAAGCATCTGCTATGTGTTTATCAAGGACGTAAACACCGGTGAGATTTTATAAAGCTGTACAGTCACAGCACCCACACCCCTTTCCCCAGCCACTGTCCTCTTGCCTTCAATTGCATTATGGTACTTCTGGCTTCACACCTTCCTTCTGAATGCCATTAACACACAAAGAATGCTCTAAAAGGTTTTTAATGATTTTTTAAAAAATACAGTCAACTGACTTAAAAATGTATATATTTTAATTTATTGATTTTCCAGATTGGAAGGGAGGAAGAGAGAGAGAGGAGAGAGAGGGGAGGGGGAGGGAGAAAGAGAGAGAGAGAGAGAGAGATCAATTTGTCGCTCCACTTACTTATGCATTCATTGGTTAATTTTTGCATGTGCCCTAACCAGGGATCAAACCCACACTCTTCTAAAAGCTTTGTTTTACCATATTTTGCCGTGTATAATGAGCACTGATGTTTTTGGCCCAAACTTTCAGGGAAAAAAAACCTTTTCGTTTTAATTTTTTAATTCAATTATTTGTTTATTTATATTTAGACACTTGAAGGAATTTTAGCATTTATTTTTGAACATATGGATATTGTTATTGCTTCATAGAGTTATACTTTTAACATATAAGCATAGATAAAAGAGTTAAAAGCATTTATATAGATATGGAATTAGTACTACTATAACACACACCCTTATTTTTCCCTCAAAACTTTGGGCAAAAAGTGCGCATTATACACAGCAAAATACGGTATGTGGAAGCAGGTGACTCACTTGGTATAACAAAGTATACAGACAGGTTAATTTTAGACAAATATGAGAATGGACATCTTACCCACATGCAGGCCTCGATCCTAACTTTTGAGATGATGCTCCACAAAGAAATGGATCCTTCAATGCCTTCTTCATCTGGACAAATAATCTGATCAGGATAGGGTGGTTCGGGGAAATTAACTGAATTGCATTCATAAGCAGCTAGTGTAACTGAAGCTATGTGTGGACCCTGCAAAACAGATAAGAGAAACCTGATTAGAAATATGAATGAAAAGGGAATCGTTAATACACATGCCACTTTAATGGTGCCTTAATTGCTATATATTAATAGAAAAAGCCTAGCTTTTAAAGAATAAGAATCTATTTAACTAAATTATTTCAAGATATAGATGGTAATTTGAAAAACTCCTTCCCAGTATTTCCTCCTTGTTTGCTTTAAAAAAACCCCTCAGATTTATTGATAATTTATATGTAAGAGTCACTATTTTATGCCTCGATTACATGAGTTTTGACAAATATACCCACCTATATAACAACAAGTCATATTATAAAACATTTCCACCACTGCATAAAGTTCCCTTGTGCCCTTTGTACTCAATCCCCACCCTCCCACACCAGTCCCTGGAAACTATGATTTCTGGCTTCATTCTGATTTTGTTTACCCATACTTCTCATTTGTAGGAATGTTGTATCCCCTTTGATAAAAATTTCCTGTGCTGCTATTCTTTTAGGCATAATTTCAGAATATCACTTTTTTTTCTTAAAAACTGTTCGTGAAATAACTACCTCACTTACCTTTCTCACTGAGATTAAACAAACAAACAAACAAACCCCCTGGGGACCAGTATCAGTGAGTTTTCCTTTTAAAATAATTTTTTCTATGAAAGCCTTTGTGCTGCTTTGTGCCTTTATTTTGAAATGTTATAAATCAGTAATAATCATATAGGTTAAAATGGGTTAATAATACAATAAAGGCTTAACCACATGGGTTTCCAAATACACACTTATGCCAAAGTGAGGTTTCTGCAATAAGACTCAACTAGGGAGTTTGTTAAATTCCTGGGACTCCTAAGCACAGATTGATTCAACAGGTAGGTGTAGGACCCTGTATGTTACAAACAAGTTCCTTCAGAGTTTCAAACAGGGTAGGTTCTAATAGGCTATGCCCAGGAATCACCACGAAAACAGTAAACTAAGGGTCAGGAAATAGCAACCTTGGACAAACCACTTAACTTTCTGGGCCTCAGTTTACTCTCCTGCAAGGCAAGAGAATTAAATTCATTTTATGGCCTGTCCAGCTCCAAAATAAAAAAAACTCCAAATATAATAAAATATGTCAATAAAAATCCAATGTTAATCTCCAAAGTTCTCACGAGGTGCAAGATCTAAAGTTGGACATTCTTAACACATTGCTTTAACACACACGGTCTAAGTATTCACTTGAAAGCACACTGCAGACAAAGTTTATAGCATCGTGGTCATAAGCATAACTCCCAGAGTCAGACATTCTGGTTTAGGTGGTGGCCTCTGCCACTAACCTGAGTCTTGCTTTGCTCATGTGTAAAATGGGAGTAATAAAATACATTCAGGATCTACATTCTGAAGATGCTATAAGGTTTAAATTAGTCAATTCAGATAAGGCATTCATCTTAGAACAGGGCTTGGCATACAGTAAGCCCTCAAAAAGTACCAGCTGTCAGCTGTTATGAAGAAAGATACTATATTTGTAGAATTAGATATGCATATACACACATACATATATATACACACACACGCACATGCAAAAAGTGGTCTCTGTATTTCAAGTAACATAGTGAAAGAATTTGTGGTTCAAAGACAGTACATAAGATACAGTGATAAAAATAAGACACTAAAGAACTACTACTACTATCAAGATAAAAGGCAATATAAAACGAAATTATTTGTTGCATGTTAATATGAAAAAAAGATATTCATAAATCTAAGCTACATTTGCCCTAAATACAATGGGTATTTTTTGATCAAATAAAACCAAAAAACGAAGTTCTACACTTAGTACTGAAATCAATTCAGTTATTAGGTTTTTCTGAACCAAAAAAATCTATATGAATTTTTAGTTGGTTCCTCTTTTTTTCTGTTTTAATTCATAACAATCCATAAATGGTATACATTTAAGTTTTAAAAATAATTATAGGATGCTTTTTAAAAGAATGCTTTTGAGAATTCAGGTTAAAAAAAGTTATTAGCCATGAAATCTACAACTGTTTCTTTGCATACTATATGCATAAGAGATTTCACAAATGAGGAAAAAATAATTATTTTGTAACCTTCAAAATAACTCCCAAGTGTAAAGTTTAGGGAATTCAAAATAACTGAATAAACAGTGAAAATTTTTTCACTGTACACTCATAGCTAAGCATCAGATGCAGGTTTTTTTTTTTTTTTTTAAGTGTAACTTTCACCTTTATTGTCTGAAAATACAAAAGAGAAATGTAACACCAATAAGTAAAACAAACGAAAAGAATTCAAGAGCCTGTCCACCACCCGGCCACACCGCTGCCCCGCAGACGGCAGGAAGAGCCTGCCCCTCAACTCCACAGCGAAGGCTGGACCGCCCAGACGATAAAACAATGAGATTTCTGGGGCAGCTAAAAAGGAAGGAGCTACCCTTCTATTATAAAAATGTAGATAACATATGCAACCCGTCAGATTAAACACATTATCCAAAAAGACAGGAGACATTCATAGTTAATTTTCAGTGATTCTAAAAAGGGAAATTTTCACCCATCTGATGAGAATTTTTTCCCTAAAGATAGGACAGTTCATTCATACAACTAAACTGACATATACTTTCCATAACCACACTAATAAGTCATGATTACTCAGCCTTAGAGGCAGATGTGGTGGTTCCCAGACAAAATGAACACAAAAAACTCGGCTTCCTGTCCTTTGTTCATTCTCAACACTCCATTCAGCCTATACCATGACATTTCAGTTTAAAGTGTTAACTGATGGGAAACCTCACAAATTCTTTTCAACATTACGGGTTAATGATTCCTAAATATAATTGACTTAACTGAAATAAATACTAGTTTACATGAAAACAAACAAACAAATGCTTAACAAAATCATTTTTATTAAAAGAATTTTGTAAGTTATACATACTGAACTATCTTTTAAGTGTATTTTTCTAAAACCTGCAAGTCCTATTACTACGATGCACCAAATACGAAAGACTCACATTTTAACCACACGAAATGAAGAAACACGAGATAAAGACAGCTATCGTAACAACGGGAAAGACTACCTGGACAGAACCACCACAGAACATACAGATCACACAGTGTCCCAGCTCTCATGGGGGCATGCAGGTACTGCCGGTACGCATCCGCTAGAGATCCTGGCCTGGCTCAGAGGGTTTTCTGCTTCAGAACACAAAGTAACTGGTGGAGACTTTTACTCCTACCGCAAACAACTAGAAAACTGGACAAAACGTATGGAACAATTCTTTTCGGACCCTGCACCACAGGCAGTAAGGGACTTGACTGCTTTGAGAAGGGACACAACTAAGGAAAGCCTAGGATGACTCTGAGTCTCTTGATTTGTATGCAGGCTTTGTGTCTACAGCGAAGTCCGTGGTCCAAAGACGAAGAACCCAAGCACAGCAGGATCGTCTTGCTGAGGTGAGGACGTCTGAGTTTAGGGAGACTGAATACTTGAAATGTGTGGGGCAGAACACTAGGGAAGAGGGAAATATGAGGGTCCCTTTGAGACTTTGGCATACAAAGCTGCACTGCACGCTAGGGTGGGATTCCAAGAGGCCACAGTGCAGCCAATGAGAAAAGAACTAGCGGGTGACTGTAAGCTGAACAATTCCTAGAGTTCGTGCAGGGCTGGAAAACTCCTGAGCTTCAATAAGCTAGAGAGGAGACTCAGGGAAGACCTTGGAAAGAGCCTAGAGTAAAACCTACCCCAGACGGGCCCGAACAGGATTTTTAAAAACCCTTAAATAGATCAAGCTGATCCACAGGTAACTTAACTGCCCACCAAGAAATGGATGCTCTATAAGGGAAGACAACAAAATGTGTACAACCAACTGTTTAACACCACATGCCCACTAACCAATAAGAAATAACTAGACATGTGAAGCAGGAAAATGTCATCCATAACTGAAGCAGTATTAGTCAAAAGAAACACACCCAGAAATGCCAGATACAATGCAATCAGTAGATAAGAACTTAAAAACAGTGAATATAAATATATTCAGGGAATGTTTTTTAAAAGATTTATGTATGTATTTATTTTTAGACAGAGGGGAAGGGAGGGAGAAAGAGAGGGAGAGAAACATCAATGTGTGGTTGCCTCTCACTTGCCCACTACTGGGGACCTGGCCACAACCCAGGCATGTGCCCTGACTGGGAATCAAACCAATGACCCTTTGGGTTTGCAGGCTGGCACCCAATCCATTGAGCCACACCAGCCAGGGCTATTCAAGGTTTTAAAACAGCAGTTGGCAACTTCAGCCCCATGGACCAAATTCAGCCCACCACCAGTTTTATAAATAACGTTTCAGAGAATACAGCCATGTGCATTCATTTACATGTTGTCTCTGGTGAATTCTGTGTGATGACAGCAAAACCGAGTAGCTATGACAGAGACCCTATGGACTACTAGGTCTAAAATATTTATTGTTGGCCTTTTACAGAAGTTTACTGATCCTGATTTAATAAATCCAATGAGGAAAGAAACAGAAAGTATGAGAAATAATGAAACTTTATTTAGAGCTAAAAATATAATATCTGAATAGAAAAACTCATCAGATAGATTATCAACAGACTAGATACTACAGGAAAAATGTTAAAGAACTTGAAGCCAGGGCAATAGAAAGTATTCGAACAGAATAAAGGCTATGAAAGAAATGCACCTCCATAACCTATGAAATAATACCAACCAGTCTATGAGGCATGTGGCTGGAATGCTAGAAAGATAAGGAAAGGTGTATGTATGGGGGGAGGATTGTGCGCCAAAAAATCAAAAAACTTGAAGAGGAGCCAAAATATTCTCAAGATTTGATGAGAAACTTTGGTCCACCAGCTCACAGACCTAAGAAACGCAACAAATTTCAGTCAGGATCAAGACAAAGAAAATAAAATGTATCAAATTGCTAAAAATCATAATCATATCATAGTCAAATTGTTATAATTCAGTAATAACAAGAATATCTTAAAAGCAATCACAGGGGATAAAAATAACACACTATCTACAGGAAAATATAGATAAGGCTTCTTATCAGACAGACATAATGCAAACCAAAATACAATGGAATAACTTCTCTAAAATGTTTAATGGAAAAAAAACTCTGTCAATGTAGAATCCATGGAAAATATACTTCAAAAATAAAGGTGAAATAACAACATTTTCAGACAAACAAAAGCCAAAAAAATTTGTTCCAGCAGATCTGTACTATAATAAATGTTAAAGGAAATTCTCCAAAGAAAAGCGATACCAGATGGAAACTTGAATGTACACAAAGGAGTGAACAGCACTGGAAATACAGAAGACCCTTCCTCTTTTAAAATCTCTTTAAAAAATAGCAAACTGTTTATAGCAAAAAGATGACAAATGTAAGAGTAAAATGTATGACAGCAACAGCGTGAAGTGTGAGAGGGGTAAACGGAGCACACGGTTGTCAGGTGGGTACACTGCACGCAGTTTAAAATGCTCAGTCCAAAAGGAGGTGAGGAAAAAGAATAAAAAATAAATGGGAAAAATATTTCGAGGGTAGACTTAAACCCAACTACACTGCCGACTACATTAATTAGAAGTGTCCCAAATGTACAAATGAAAAGCAGAGTGTCGGGCTGGACTAAAAAGGAGGACCCCAGTACATGCTGTGTAGAGGTCATTTTAAACACCAAGGCCCAAAAGTAACAGTAGAACAATGAAAAAGATAAACTATTTTAAGATGATCATAAAAAAGATGGACTGGCTACATTAGTACAGATAAAGTAGACTTCAGGATAGGGAATTACTAGAGATGAATAAGGATATCTCATAATGATAAAAGGGCTAATTCTCAGGAAAGCAAAAATAATTCCAGATGTGTATGCACCCTATTAACAGACTGTCAAAATATATAAAACAAATGGCAAAACTGAAAGGAGAAAGAAACAGATCTGCAATTATAGTTGGAAATTTGAACACCCTCCTCTTATTGGTTGATGGAAGGAGTAAACTGACAACCGGTGTGAATGAGGAAGACTTGGACAGTGCCAAGCACTCCATCCAGCAATAGCCAAACACACATTCTTTTCAAGTGTCCATGGAACCTTCACCAAGACAGACCACATGCTGGGGCACAAAATGCCTCTCAGCTCATTTTAAAAGAATGTGTCATGTGGCAAGGTGAACATCAATACAAGGAGTCCTTCTTAAGGAAAACGGCAAATAAAGACCCTCAAAGGTCCATTTCTCCAGGTAAGGACAGTGTCCTTCCATCTCTGTGTGGTAATAAAAGGAAGTCCAACAGCTGTGCACGGCCCAGACTGTTATTCCCCAGCACAGGAAACTCTGCAAACTCCCTAGTTAGCAACCAGGCCACAAGCAACACTCACTAATGGCACACAAAGCTCCTGAGAGTTCCTAATTGCTGTCAATGGAAGTTCCCTCTAGTGATAAGGAGGCTGAACTTGATGACAGTGATTAAATGTTACACTCTCATCAGAGTGACAGGCTTTAGGGTCCTCACTGGGGGTGGGGAGTAATTCAGTAGAGTCATTCTAAGTGAAGTCAGCTCAATAAGAGGGCTCAGCTATTTGTGACATATCGAACATCTGGTTTTTCTTCAGTTCAAAGCCTCGTGCATCTAGTCTCATGAGCTGTATTACATTATATTTTCCAAAGTTTTCATAATGGATTAATTCTGCCTGGCCAGAGCAGAAGATGCACTGCTTGGCCAGTGAGAGTGTGTCTGGGTGAGAGCAAACACACAGTTAAACCAGGGGTAAGATTTCTAATAAGAACAAACAAAGGTATTGGTGGAAAAAGTATTTTAACTTCTAAATACTCTTCTAAGATCAATTTTAGGTCACATTTCTACACTGTATGTTCTTTCATGAGCAGTATGAAAGAGGAAGTTTCAATGACTGAGTTAAAAAATTAACAGAGACAATTATATGGGATTAATTTTTACTCTAGCTCCAGGAGTAGCAACATACTACTAGTTCTGTCTAATGAAGAGAAACTTAGAATTAAAAATTATCCTAAGAGATAAAATTATCATTCCCGATACTGCACTACACGACAATGTTCTAATCCGGTAGTTGAGAAGCACCAGGCAGCACCCTGACCGTGATGGAGTGTCCGTGTAGGCCTTGAGAAGGGAGACCTGGTGCCACGCACACAGATTAGGGCCTTTGTGAGAAAGGTGTAGGCTGTTTGTGTCCTAATCCCTGAAAAAAATATATCAGTAAATGACAAACTAGAATGTGCATTGCTGCCTCATGAAATAAAATGTTTTCTGTCTTTTGGACTTTACTGTAGGGTTTATTTTAGGGCCTTTGCTTCCAGAGATATTTGGTTTTTTTTTTAATTTACTGATTTATTGATTGACTTGTATTTTCCCCTCATTATCATTCATCCCTCTTATACCCCTTCTTCCTCGCAATCAGCACACTGCTGTCCAATCCATGCCTGGGAGTCCTTTTCCTCCACTCCGCTGCCTCCTCACCAGGTCCCCAGCGGTCATTCCACTCTCTATGAGTATGTCGGTTTTGCCTGTTAGTGTGTTCATTAGATTTCTTAAAAAGTAAAAACCTAACATGGTCATGTCAGTTAATTATGAGCCTAATTTAGCCAAGTCTCTTTACCAACCAAGACAAAGAATATGACACCACATGAAAAGTGCAGTATGTGTGTGAGTTTTCACAAGGAAGATGAGCAGACAGACAGAAAGACAGACAGACAGACATTCTTCCACCCCAGGCAGCTCCCTCAGAACTGACACAACATTCCTGAAGACTGGGGTTGTTTGCATAACATCTGTAATGTCAATTCATGGCCTAATCCATCATCCATATACAGAAGTCCAGTGAGATCCCAAAGGAAAAATTTCCAATTAGTTTCGTCTGGAAAGTTTAGAGCAAAGGTAAT
>PVKM010028327.1:0-18348 GCA_004027735.1 Carollia perspicillata
ATTATTGTAATTAAAACTAATAGGTATCCACAAATACAGAAAACAAACAGCTATATGTGTAACCTTGAAAATTTCATTTTACTTTAAATCCTAAAACCATGCATATTTTATTATATAGTAACTATAATGAATAATGAATTACTAGAAAAACAATATTGCTTCCTGTAGTAGGTTACCATCTATGCTACTGGTTTTTAAACGCATTTTTCACTTACAGCTTTCCGCACGAACAATGTCTTCTCATTACCATTTCACCACAAATACTTTTTACATTTAGAAAACAATGCTACGGATTATCAGCTAACCAATGGCACTAAGTAGAAACTCGAAGTAATTTTCACAGCATCTTTAAATGCCTCATATCTTTCGTTATGTTGTGATTCACATTAAAAGAGTTTATGTAGGAAAAAAATTGAGATGGAGAATATCAGAAAATTGCAGCTTTTAGGTCTATTTGTTATTAAGGATGGGAAGAAGCTAAAACACAAAATCTCTTGTCAATTAAGGAGTAACACTGCCCAGCACTGGAAACCAGGAGCCCATATTCAGTGTGCCACACCCAAGATATGTGAAGGCCAAGCTAGAGTTCTGAGGAGAGAAGAGCCCCAGAAGTTCAAGGCCCGCACCTTTCATGGTGCGCTCCAGCAGTCCTCTGTGAGCCTAGCCCCAGTTACCTTCTGAAAATCCCATTTCAGACTGGAAGCGACTCGCTGGTCCAAAGATAGGTGTACAGTGAAGGGCTCCGGATTTCTGGTGACACCTACACAGGAGAGAGTCTAAGACTTCTATTTCCTTTTCTGGGGTGTGTGTTTTCAACCCAGGCTGTACGCAGAGTAGGGAAGGCTCGCAGGCAGGCCAGGCTGCCTGTATCCCTACACCCTCCCTCACATGCCTTGCAGACACATGAGAGCTGTAGACTCAGCCTACAGAGGATAAGGGAAACTGTATGAGTGGTCTGGAAGGCCCACCTGATGGGGGCATGTGGAAACCAGCACTGCAGCCCAAGGAGGCCTGAGCCCTCCTTGACCAGCCCTCCTTGAGCCCTCCTGCCTGTAGCTCTCCTTCTTGCCACAGCAGCCAAGCGATTCACTAATCTTAGTGCTTGGTTTCAGAATACAGGCTTTGAAGATTAACAGAAGCTTCTTGAATCCTAGATTTACTACTTGACTGCTTTGCATTTCAAGTTCCTTATTTGTAAAAGGAAGACAATTATGGAGCTTACATTGAAGTTGCTTTAAGACTCAGCGAAATGATATGTGCATATGTCTGATGTGTAGATGCTCATTATTAGCATAATAATTATTATGTATGCATGACTCAACTTAACAGTGATAGACAACTGCTCCATTGATAACCTAATGGAACATGAAAAAAATACACCACATTTTTTTAGTGTCTCCAGCAATGGCTGTGTTCCATGGAAGGCTCCAGATGCTGCCAAGTAATGGAGAACCTAGGCTCTGGTAACCCTGCCTCCTGTCCTCCTATCAATGTGTAAACAATTCCCTGAACAAGTGCTGGAGAGGATGCAGCAAAATAGGAACCCAAGTGTACTGCTGGTGTGAATGCAGTCTTGTGCAGCCACTGTGGAAAACAATATGGAGTTTCCTCAAAAAACTAAAAATGGAACTGCCATTTGACCCAGTGGCTCCACTTCTGGGAATATATCCTAAGAATTCCAAAACACTAATTTGAAAGAATAGATGTACCTCTATGTTCATAGCAGTGTTACTTACAATAGTCAAGATCTGGAAACAGCCCAAGTGCCCATCAGTAGCTGAGTAAATAAAAGAGATGTTGTACATTTACACAATGGAATACTCTACACCAATAAAAGAGAAAGGATGCTTACCTTTTGCAACAGCATGGATGGACCTGGAGATTGTTATGCTAAACAAAATAAGCCAGTCAGAGAAAGACAAATATATGATCTCACTCCTTTGTGGAATCTAATGGATACAATAAACTGATGAACAAAATAGAAATAGGAGCATGGACAAAGCATGGACACATTGAACAGATGGGCTGATCTCAGAGGGGAGGGGGTGGGAAGAACTGGAAGAGATTAGACAAAGAACACATACAAGTGTGCATATACACATAGCCCATGGACATTGACAAAAATATGGTGAAGATGGGTGGGGTCTGGATGGAGGGAGTAAAGTGGGGAGGAATGGAGGACATCTGTAATAGTGTTAACAATTAAAGAAATTTAAAAAATGCTTGGCCGGTGTGTCCCAGCGGACTAAGTGCCAGTCTGTGAACCACAGAGTCACCAGTTCAATTCCTAGTCTAGGGCACATGCTTGGGTTGCAGGCCAGGTGTCAAGTAGGGGGCACATGACAGGCAACCACACATTGATGTTTCTCTTCCTCTCTTTCTCCCTCCCTTCTCCTCTTTAAAAATAAATAAACAAAATCTTTAAAAAATAAAAAAAGACTTTTAAAATTCTGAGGTATATCACACCTTCAAAAAAAGTGCATAAAATATGTAAACTTCACAGGGCAGTGCTTCTTAAATTTTAATATGCACAAGGATCACCTAAGGATCTGTTAAAATGCAAGTCTAGGGTAAAGCCTGATATTCTGCATTTCCAATGCTTCTGGTAGCTTGCATTGAAACAATAAATATGAATCCAATCACCATCGTCATCAAGAAACAGAATATTGCCCTCATGCCAAAAATCCTTCACTCCATTCCTGGCCACTTTCAAGAATTAACCATTCTCCTGATTGCTGTAGTAATCATTAGCTTGTTTTTCTTTATATTTTTGAACCTGTAGATGAGTTCCTAAACAACACGGTTTATGCTTGTTTATGTTTAAATTTTATATGAATTAAATTATGCATGTTTCTTTGTAAGTTGCTGTGTCTCAATAATATGCTTGTGAAATTTATCCATATTGATGAGTACAGCAGCTATTCATTCTTTTTCAGTGTTGTAGGGTATTCTATGGCATGATTATACCTTGGCATGATTCTATGGCATATATACCTTTTCAAACTTTTACTGAAGTATAATTGACATATATTTTGTTAGTTTCAGATGTATAACATAATGATTTAATGCTTGTACATATTATAAAATGATCACCATAGTAAGTCTAATTAACATCCTTCACCATACATAGTTACAGAATGTATTTTCTGTGATGAGAACTTTTAGGATTTACTGTCAGCAATTTTCAAATATGCAGTACAGTATTATTAACTATAGTCACCCTGCTAACATATCCCCATTATTTATGTATTTAAATGTTTTAAATTTGGTGATATATATATATATATATGTAACATATATATGTTATATATATATATATGTAACATAAATTTTTCCATTTTAACCAAATTTAAGTATACAACTCAGTGGCATTGATTGTTACCACAATGTTATACAACCATCACCACTATCAATTTCCGAAAGTTATAACCCCAGACAGAAACCGTAACCATTAAGCAACAGCTCCATGTACATTTTATTTTTTTTATGTTTTAGGCTTGTTGAGACAAATTGACATATAAAATTATGTAAGTGTAATGTATACAACATGTTGACTTGATATGCTTATATATTGCAAAATGATTACCATCTTAGCATTAAGCAACATGTGCATCATATCACACAATTACCATTTTTTTGTGACAAAAACATTTAAGATCAACTCTCTTAGCAATTTTCAAGTATATAATAACTAATTATAATAATCATGTTGTACATCAGATCCCCAGAACTTATAACTGGAAGTTTATTTCATTTGACCAACTCTTCTAATCCTTTCTCAATTACCACAGCCCCTGGTAACCACCATTCTCATCTCAGTTTCTATGAGTTTGGCCATTTTAGAATCCACATATAAATGATATCACCCAGTATTTACCTTTGTCTGTCTGACATATTTCACTTAACATAATGCCCTCAAGTTCCATCCATTTTGTCATAAATGGCAAGATGTCCTTCTTTCTCCTGGCTGAATAATATGCTGATATATATCACACCTTTATCCATCCATCCATTGATGGGCACTTAGGTTGTTTCTGTATCTTGGCTATTGTGAATAATGCTTCAATAACCCTTCCTCTTCTTTCCCCCGTTCTCCCCTTCCTTCCTGACTACTGTCTGTTTGTTCTTTATTTCAATATCTCTGGTTCTATTTTGCTTGCTTGTTTGTTTTGTTGATTAGGTTCCACTTATAGGTGAGATCATATAGTATTTGTGCTAAGTGAAATAAGCCAGGCAGTGAAACACAATTAATTTTTTAAATTAACTCATTTAATCCTCACAACAATCTTATGAGATATCTATTATCGATATCATCTTTCAAAGTTGAGAAAACTGAAGGACAGGAAGGGCAAATAAATTGAACAAGTTAAAACATGTAGTAAGTAGCAAAATCAGAATTCAAGCTATGGCTATCTAATTTCAGAATCTCTAATATGTACACAATCACTACTATATGCTAACTTTGAAAAAATTACACTAGCTTTGAAGGTTTAATTTCTTTATTTTTGAAATGGAGAAATCCTAACTCATTGGGAATATGCAATAAAATAGTGCATGTGCTTGGCATATGGTAAAAGTGCTCAATGAATGTCAAGTATGGTGGTTACGGTAGCCTTACTATAACTCTCAGGCCTGGAGAGGTCGGTAGAGTGTATGGCATATGAATCTGCTCTACAGACATTTGGAAATAGAGTGAGTCTTTCTGGCTAAGCTGGAAAATGAGTCAATTCATTCTAAAGTAGAAATGGATCACCTCATTCTAATTTAAGATTGTAGAGAATAAATGATTAGAGACAGTTTAGATACTCCCCCCCAATGAAGGTTTAAATTATATTTATATCCAGTAAAGTATCTACAGGACTGGAAGGCACCTTAAAGACCTCAGAGAGGATGTATAAAGTACTTAATGAGAAGTGCAGTATCATAGACATCTATCAAGCTCCCTTTTCTGCCAGGAAGGGTCTAGAAGTCAAAATATTCAGGCCCTTCCTTTCCAAATTTTCATACAAACTAGTTGTTATTTTAGTAGAAATTGGAAGAGGTGCTGAAAAGGCTGCATTTGTCTTCAGTTACATTTTTATTTTTCCTGCTTTATTTTCAGGTGTAGAACACTTATTGCCTTTTTTTACCTCAGGAAGCACAGTGATTGAGGAAAAAAAACTTTCAATGATTTTAACAAATCCCAAGTGTGTGTTCAGTCTTCCTGGAGGGGATTAACAGGCCTGCTGAGTGAGCAGAGTATTTCAATCAAAATATACAACTGGTATTCGGAGTATAGAAGGAAAAAGCATGAAGTAAATAGAAATCCTTTTATTCTGAGAGTAGTGGCAACTCAGACAGCAGCTTATACACCTGGGTTCCTGTGATGCTCTTTCCATCACAGCCATGAACAGCTTTTTGAACCTTTTGGCTGCCATCCTTTTTCATTCACGAAGCTCTTCTGTTTTATGCTACCACCACCTACTGTCCTATTCCTACCACACAGAAACTGTTCTCCCCTTTCCAGAAAGAAGTAATCTGACTACAATCCCATGATAGGAAGATCTTTAAAGGAGTTTAAACAGTGATATAGCTCTTTAAGGCTGAATTTTGAAATTACAGATTTTAAAGAATAAAAAATGCCTTGATTTTTAATCCTTATAAATAAATTATATTTCTTTCTAGGCATGTAGTGAGAGAGAGCTGAATGTGATTTTTTTTTTTACTATGGCAACAAGAAATTGTATAGGCTGTATTTTTTTTTTATTTAACAAACTTATAGCATTTACTATTCATTGTCTAGCCAGACACTATTTTAAGTGCTCTACCAAAATAAGTCTTGTAATCTTTATAAGAACGCTATTAGGTATGTTCTGCTATTATTCCTATTTTAGAGATGAGAGAACCAAGGCACAAAGAGGTCAAATAACATGCTCCAGGTCACTGTTCAGGATTATATTTGTGTTTAAAATATTAGGTTCTACTTCTGGTTTATATTAGCATTGGCCATGTTACTTTTGGTGACTTTACACCTCACCAGTTACATTTACTTTCTTCATGTCACTTGCTTTGTCCTATGGCATATGAACAGAGGTAAAATATTCTGAACGAAAGCCTTGAAGTCATCTCTGAGTTCACCGTGTTCTTTTTTTCCCCTTTATCCCATGAGACCAACTGTGTTTGAGAGAGGAGCCATTCCCTCATATTGGTTCTGATAATGAGGACCGTTGGAGCAGAACAAAGCTGACCCGGAGGGTACATATAACATGACTAAAAATTAAACTATTGTGGTTGTAAGGTACCAAAATCCATGGGTTTTTTGTTCATGTGTTTGGCAGTGTAACAAACAACCACAAGATCTCATTGGCATTTAGTAATAAACATTTATTTCTTGCTTTCAAGTTGGCAGGTCAATGGGGCAGCCCTGCTCCATGTGTCTCATTCTAGGACCCAGGATGGAGAGCCATTAACTATCAGTGACAAATTCTTCTCATGCAATGGCACAATTGCAAGAGGGCAACATCAACTTTCCAAGCATAATTCAAACGTTCTAGTGGCATTAGGTCCTTCAGCATCCTATTGGATAAAGCAAGTCATATGGCCAATCTCAAAGTCAGGAGCTTCAAAAGTATAATCCACTCACCCTAATGCAATGAAAAGAGTATGAATATTTAATAACACTATTAGTGTAATGAAGAATTGGGACCAAGTTATTGAATCTACCATGGTTGCTAAATAATAACCTAGCTAAGGTAAATGGTTATGTCAATAGCCAAAATTCAAAATCAAGCAGCTTGGCTTTATATGTTTCTGTATAATTTTTTGAGATTTAATTTATATATTATAAAATTCACCCTTTCAAAGTATACAATTCTGTGGTTTATAGTATATTAACAGAGAACTAGCCAGACACTCTTACTTTGTTACTGGTATTACTTCTTGTGCCATTATCATCACTAATTCCAGAGCATTTAAATCACCACCCAAAAGAAACACCATTCCTTTAGCAGTATCTCTCCATTGCTTCCTACTTTTAGCTCCTTGAAACCACTAATCTCCTTTCTCTCTTTATGGATTTGCCTCTTCTAGAGAGTTCATATCAACACAAACATGCAATTTGTGGCCTTTTCTGTCTGGCTGCTTTCACTTAGCATAATGTTTTCAAAGCACATCCATGTTGTAGAATGTATCTGTACTTCATTCTTTTTATGGCTGAATAATATTTCATTATATGTATATACCACATATTATCTATTCATTCAACAGTTGGACGGACCCTTGGGCTGTTTACATTTCTGTTTATATTCTCATACTATGTAACTGGGAGTGAAATTTCTGGGTCATATAGTAGGTTATCTAGTGTGCTGGCATACAAGTATTCATAATATTCACTTATAATTATTTTCTATTTTATAAAGTCAGTAGTAGTATATCCTTTTTTATTCATGATTTTAGAAATGTGATACCACTATCTTTTTCCTTTGTCAATATAACTAAAGATCTGTCCATTTTGTTGATGGAGAGTAAAAAACTACTCTCAGTTTTATTGTTTTTTTCCATTGTTTTTCTGTTCTCTATTTCATTTACCCTAAACTTTATTATTGCCAGACTTGTACATTTGTTATAATTGATAAACTTAAAATGAAACATCATTATCATCCAAAGTCTATAATTTGTTAGGTTCAACTCTTATATATTCTATGGGTTTTGACATATATCCACCATTATAGTATCATACAGAATATTTTCACTACCCTAAAAAAATCCTCTGACTTTGGCAATTGAACCCTCACTCTTTCCCACCTAACCCCTGGCAACCACTGATTTTTTTACTGTCTCCATAGTTTTACCATTTTTTAGGATGTCAAATAGTCAAAAATCATATAGTATGTAGCCTTTTCAGGTTGGCTTCTTTCACTTAGTATTATGCATCAATGTTTTTCAATGTCTTTTCATGTCTTTATGGCTCATTGTTTTTAGCATTGAGTAATACTCCATTGTGTGGATGTACCACAGTTATTTATTCATTTATTAAATGATACTTGGTTGCTTCCAAGGTTTGGTAATGATGAATAAAGATTATATAAATGCCTATATGCGGGATTTTGTGTGGACATAAGTTTTAAACTTCTTCGGGTATATACCAAGGAGTGTGATTGCTATATCACATGGTAAAAGCATATTTAGTTTTGTAAGAAACAACCAAACTGTTTTCCAAAATGGCTGTACCATTTACATTCCCACCAGCAATGAATGAATGTTCCTATTGCTTCACATCCTCATCAACATTTCATGTTGTCAGTGTTCTAGATTTTGGGCACTCTAATAGGTATATAATGGTATCTCATTGTTGTTGTAATTTGTAATTCCCTAATGACTCAATTCTCTAAATCTTTTCAGATGATTATTTACCATCTGTATATTTTCTTTGGTGAGGTGTGTATTCAGACCTTTTATCCAGTTTTAATTGTATTCTTTGTTTACTTATTGTTGAGTTTTAAGTGTTCGTTGTAGCTCTGTTAATTTTCCTTCATGCTTTTTTTTTCTTTCTATGAGTCAGATTGGATAATTTCAATTGATTTAAGTTCCTTGGTTCTTCTCTCTAGTCACATTTGCTGATGAGCTCCTCTAGTGACCATTTCATTTCAGTTATTATATTCTTCATCTCTAGAGTTTCCATTTGATTCTTTTTTATATATGTAACTTATGCTCCTTTATCAATATTTCATGAGACATTTTTCTTATTGTTTCCTTTAGTTCTTTAGACATGGCTTTGTTTACTTCTTAAATATATTTAAAATAGCTATTTTAATTAATTGTCTAGTAAACCCTACATCAGAACTTCCTCAAAAACATTTCTATTCATTACTTTTTTCCTGTATATATAGATGACAATTTTTGCTGTATGTTTGATATTTTTCTGTGGCAAACTTTATATTTTAAAGAATATAATGTGGCAATCCTGAAAATTAGATTCTCTCTACTCCCAGAATTTGTTGTTATTCCTATTTGTTGTTGTGTGTTTATTTAATGACCTCTCTGAGTATTTATGTAAAGTCTATATATTTGTTTTTCATGTAGTCTCTGAAGTATCTGCATCACCTGGGAGAGGACTTATTAAAATACTTCCTTTCTAAACTCAAGGGCTACCACAGAATTCAGATAATTTTACACCATACAATTCAGCCACACTAATTTATGATTGAGTGGGCAGGCTTAAAAGCCAGGCTCCCTCGGTTTAAAGTCTTGTTCTGGTACTTAGTAGCTGTATGAAATTCAGCAATTCATTTTATTTTTCTATTTCCTTTTCTTACCCTTTTTAACATTTTTATTTATTTATTTTTAGAGAGAGAGGAAGGGAGAGAGAGAAACGTTGATGTGAGAGGGAAACATCCATTGGTTGCCTCTCCCAAGCCCCCAGCTGGGGACCTGGTCTGCAGCCCAGGCATGTGCTCTGACTGGAGATTGAACCAGTGACCTTTCAGTTTGCAGGACAACCTGCAACTCACTGAGTCACACCAGCCGGGGCTCCTTTTCTTATTTTAAAAAAGGGTCCATAATAGTATCTGCTTCATAGGGATACTTGGTGTGCATTAATAACAATATAATAAAAATGAGGTTTTAAAAATAACCCCTGTACAATACAAATGACATAGCTATCATTATTAAAAGTATTGCCATTATTATATTTCTTCAGCAGGTCTTTTGTGCCTTATGTAGTCTCTGTCTGCACTTTTCTTTCCTTTGTATTTCTTCTGGCTTCTCTTCTTGTCATTTAAATCTCTACTCAAATGCTATATCCTCAGAGAGGCTCTCCTAACTACTTAAATCTAATGAATTATTCCTCCAACATTCTTCATTACATTACCCTATTTGCTTTCTTCAGAGAACATGTTGCTCTTTGAAAAATTTCATTTATTTACTTGTTACTTTTTTATTGTGTGCTTGTTCAGTACATTCCCAAATATAATGCTCCAGGAGGATAGAGACCAGGTCTACTTTTGTTACTTGTCAGTGGGTCCCTAGTGCCTAGAAAACTGCCTGATACAAAATGGAAACTCAATATGTATTTGATGAATAGATTTCCTTTTCTGAGTCTTCATAGAAAAAAACTAACAAAAGTTATAGAAAAGCAAATTACAGATCTAAATAAATGGAGCAACGTATAGCAGTTTCTCAAGAAATTTTTTTCAATATCCTTTTTTTATAACTTTGATGAGAAAAAAATTGATTCCTGCCCAAGGTCACTGTCTGTGTAGAGTTTGCATGTTCTCTGTGTCTGCATGGGTTTTCTCCAGGTCCTCTGTTTCCTCCCACTTCCCAAAGGTGTGCATGTGAAGTGAACTGCATGTGTACACTGTCCTATTCTGAGTGAATATGAGTGTGTGTGAATGCACATTTCCATGGGACGGGTTCCTGACTAGTGTGGGTTCTCGCCTTGCCAGGACAAGCTTCTGCTACCAGAGACCCTGAACAAGAATAAACAAGTTGAAAACAGTCTTGTTTTTATTTTCTTAAATGTGTATATAGTTCACATTTATTTCAATGTTTAATATTAGAAGTGTTTGGGTGATGTTTTTATTTATTTAGAAATTTGGTGATATTTTTGTGACCAGAAATATTCCATAAGAATTTAACTTTTGTTTATATCAATTAGCCCATGGTGAAATTTGTTTCATTATATGTCATTTTGCAATTTCCAAGAACCTATTGATGATATTAAGTGAGGACTTACTGTACTATATTCATAGATGAGAAGACACAATATCATAAAAATATAAATTCTTGCCCTGGCCAGGTGGTGCAATTGGCTGGAGCATTATCCATACACCAACAGATTGTGGGTTCGATCCCCAGTCAGGGCACATACCTAGGTTGCGGGTTGGATCCCCATGGCACATATGGGAGGTAACTGATTGATGTTTCTCTCTCACATTAATGCTTTTTTCTCTCTCTCTAAAATGAATAAACAGTTGCTTCTTGGCCTTCTGGCTAAGATCAAGTCTAGTATCTGTTCTTATCAGTTTAAAATCAATAAACATATCCTCAGGCAGGAATTTTTTTCAAAAAAGATACAAAATATTTCCCTTAACTAGTCTATAATTTAAACAAGTTCCAAGTATGGGTTTTTCATAGAACTCAACAAGTTAATCTAAAATTCGTACATAAGAATGCCCTTGCTGGTGTAGCTCAGTGGATTGAGTGCAGGCCTGGGAACCAAAGGGTCATCAGTTCGATTCCCAGTCAGGGCACATGCCTGGGTTTTGGGCCAGGTCCCCAGCTGGGTCTGTGCAAGAGGCAACCACACATTGATGTTTCTCTCCCTCTCACCTTCTCTCCCTCTCTCTCTAAAAATAAAGAAAGGAAATCTTTAAAAAAATTAAATAAATAAAATTCTTATGTGAGAATAAAAGAACAAGAATAGTCAAGATAACTTTTCAAAGAATTTGGGGGAGAAAGTTGGAAAAGGGGAAAATTGCAAGAAGAAATAGACAAATGGATAATTATGACTAAATATGTCAGTAACTATTTCTGAATGATTGATATAACAAGTAAGCAAAAAAAAAAAAACAAGCAAGAATATGTTAGTTTGGAAAAACACTATAAAATACCTTGACCTAATTGTCATTTATATTACACTCCACACATCAACAGCAGAATACACATTCTTTTCATGTGCACATGGAGCATTTATTAAGACACACCATATTTTAGGCTACAAAACAAGTGTTCATAAATTTTAAAGTAATTGAGTAACATAGCTTTCTGAGTCAATGGAATTAAAATGGAAAATATATAACAGAAAGTTAACTGAAAAATTCCCAAATATTTGCGAACGAAACAAACAACAACAAAAATACTTCTAGATAACCCATGGGTCAAAGAAAAAACCAAGAGAGAAATTAGAAAGTATTTTACACTGAATAAAAATGAAAACACAACAAATAAGAATCATTGTATGACACTTAAAGGAGTACTTTAAAGGAAATCTATAGTGCTACAGACCTGTATTTTTAAAAAATGGTCTAAAATCAATGACCTTACTTTGTTCCTTAAGAAAATTAGAAAACAAAGATCATAGAAAACATGAAAGTATGTATAAAAAAGGGAAAAATAAACAACAGAGTAGCAGTCAATGAAATAGAGAATAGGAAAACAATGGAGAAAATTAAATCAAAAGCTGGTTCATAGAGAAGATCAATAAAATCGATAAACTTTATTTAGACTGATCAGTAAAAAAGAAAAAGGACACATATTACCAATATCAAAAATAAAAGAGGAGACATCATTACAAGTGGTGACCTAGAAGCTAGGTGGAGGAAATGTGTCAAGGTAAGAAGAAATAATCAACTGCTGTATCACATGCTGATGATAAGGAAAAAAAAAAGCAGTTGTAGAATTCATTTGTGTATGACCTTGATAAGACCATTTTTTGGTGAGTAGTAGGAACAAAAGCCTGAGTGAATAAATCTCAAAATAGAATGAGAGAAGAATAATTTGAGTCCATGAGTATAAACAACATTTTTTAGAAATTTTACTGTAGAAAGAAGCAAAAAAAAGTAGGGTAGTATCTACAAGAGGGAAAGTCAAGAAAGAGTATTCTTTTTAAGATGGGAGAAATAACATGACTGTATGCTAATGAGAATGACCCATTAGAGAGAGAAAAATTGAGGTGCAGAAGGGTGAGAGGAGAATTGTTCTGGCCCTGTCTTTGAGATTGCAAGGAGAGTAAAATATACTGTGTATGAGGAGACATTATCCTTAGCTAGTAGCACATATGGCTCATCCATATTACTGAATAGAAGGCCAAGTATAAAAGTACAGAAGCTGCAGGTAGATGTGTAATGTGGCAATGGGAACTTGTGGATTATCTCTTCTGATTACTTCTATTTTTTCAAGAAAATAGGAAACAAAGTCATTAACTGTGAATAAAAATAGGAGAAAAGATATAGAAGTTTGAGGAGAAAGGGGATGTCTAAAGTCCCTTTCAGTTCTGACATCTTCTGTGATCTTCAACCACAAGATAAAATACAGAGAAGCTTCACTTTTTCTCCTTTGTAGGGAAAAGCAAACTCTGTATAATAATACCCTTAGTAAAAAATACATGGGATTGTATGTAATATCAAAAAATAGAAATAACTTAAACATCCATTAGCTGTGGGAAAGGCTAAATAAATATTGACCCACTCACATTATGAAATAGGTTGCAGCAGATTAATAAAGGAGATCTATAACTTACACAGAAAGATCTCTAAGCTTTGTTGGGAGATAGAGTACACATGCTCTTTACTTCTCATTGTTGTTTTCTCCCTACCTCCCTTAAAAATTACCTCAGCTTTGAATCTTAAATTAGAATAAACCCCTCACCATCCCTGTTGTTGCTGTTGTTCACAGACCACTCCCCCCATTTTGTTGACATTAAAGTGAGCATTTTTCTGTAGTTAAATACAAACACAGATATTAGATCACTTCATTTCCTTTGCAATGGAAAAGGACCCAGAGAAGTGAAAAAAGGCAGAAAGAAATAATACTCTATGATAATTGTTGCTAATAAGCAAAAGTCACATCTCTCCACCTATGTTTCTGAGGATTTTATGCAGTATCCTCATAAAACCAAGTTAAGAGAGGGACACAGGAGAACTAGAGATGAGAACCACAAAGGAAGCATTCTTTTCACACAGGAAGCTCTCTATTATGGGATTTTTAAAGACATTTAATGTCTAATTGGATCAAGTAATAAAACACTATTTCATGGAAAGAGTATTGATCATGTGAAGCTAATGATGTTTTTATTTTATTTAAAAATTGTTTTTAATATTCCTAGCTCAATTACAGCTTGTAATTCTGTTCTTCCTACCATTTAAAAGCATAAAAGCAATAAGTAACTTTAAGGATCAAGACCTGATTGTAAGCACATTTTAGTCAATGACCAACCACATTTATGACACTGGTCCTTAAGATTATAGTAATGCTGAGAAATTTCTATCACATAGTGACATTATAACTGTCTTAAAGTTATAGCATAATGTATTACTCATATATTTGTGATGATGCTTGTGTAAACAAACCTGCTATAGGGTCCGTTGTACATAAATGTATAGCACATGCAATTATGTACAGTACATAATACTGGATAATGATAATAAATGACTTTTACTGGTTAAAAAATAAGAATGAAAATATGATAATGTGAACAATGAAGAAAAAGGAAGAGAGAAATGGAGAGGGAGGAAAAAGCAGAGAAAGAAAAGGACAAAGAGAATGAAGAGGCAATGATAAGAATCATCTCTCCTTTAGAGAAAGAAGTCAACTGCAGAATAAAGTGAGCTAATATTACAAAATGGACTTCTAGAGTAGATTTGCTTGCTTACTTTTATAAGCTTATATTTTATTTTTACACTGTCAAAGCTATTTGAAGAATATGATACTACTTCTAGCTTGTAAATTCCTTGAGGGCACAGGCCGTGTCCTATAGATCATTCTATCTCACATAGCATCTAGACAATTACAAGCCACAGTGGAGGTTCTCAATAAATATCTGTGAAGGAATGACTGCAGAAGCTGAGGGATATTAAATACGTTTAAAAAGAGTGAAAAATGTAGCTTAATAAAATTTGAAATGGACTTTTCCATATTATTTTATATTGTAAATCCATACATTTAAAAGTAAATTTCATCTACATTTTGCCAAATTATTCATATTTTATTTATTTATGCATTAACTTTTTAGTTATTCATTATGCATTGAAATTTTATGGCTCTTTAAAACTTTCATTTTTATGTGTTTTCTTAACTTTTATTTTGAAAGTTTTAAACTACAAATATTTTAAAAAGTATAGCTTTTACCTACATTCATCATTTGTTAATAATTTGCTAGATTTATTTTATAGAATTATTAAATATTAGAAACATTCTTTTGGAGCCACTTTAATAATATGAATATTGTTGAAGCTTTTTGTAGAAAGCAGAAAGGGTATTTCATCCACCCTGATGATGAAGTCAAACTTCAAATATTTCTAAGACTTTAAGACCTTGATGAAAGAGACTGCCAGACCTATTTTAGTTCAAAATTTCAAGTCAACTTGAGACAAGAATAATTGAAACAGTTTTTAACATTTACATAAAGCATGCTTACATTTCTTTGAAACATGGATTGTTTTTGTTATAAATCTATGAATAATTTTGATTAATGGATGTAACATATACGTTCATCTTTTAATTGCTGGTATATATTGAGTTTGACTTTTAAAAAGATAAATATGTAATTTGGCACAGAACCTGGCACAAAAGCATTTCTTATTTGTTTTTATAAAGTATTTTGAAGAGGTTTTTTTTTTGGATTTTATTTATTTATCTTTAGAGGGGAAGGGAAGGAGAGAGGGAGAGAAATATCAAAGTATGGTTGCCTCTTGTGCGTCCCCCGCTGGGAACTGGCCTGCATCCCAAGGATGTGCCCTGACTGGGAAGCAAACCATGATCCTTTGGTTTGCAGGCCCACACTCAATCCACTGAGCTACACCAGCCAGGGCCATTTCATTTTTTTTTTTAATTTTATCTATGTTATAGAGGAGAGTTAAATTTATAAATTTAAAATTAAATATGACATTTATACTCTGCATCTCAAGATTCAAAGGATATTCTAGGATAAGTAATAAACATTTGAAACCAAACCATTTATATCCTGGGAATTACTCAAACATTTGAACTAGTTTCCTGCCATGAGGTTGCCTTTGCTCACAGTGCATGTGGGGCCAATACATGGCTCTCCTACCGCTCCTAACAAGGGCTGGCTAGGGAACACCTGGCCAGAAGGAATGTGTATTTTGGGGAAGTGGATTGTAACTCCTTCCTTATCTCCTTTTGGGAGAGGCTTCTTGTCCTGTGACTGCTTTTCCTTCTGAATGTGCACACTGATGTAATGTAATTCCAAGCCACACACAGGTTTGTGCAACTTGGACCCATTCTGCCTTTGTCTGGGACCCCTTATAACCTCTCAGACTAGGGGAGGTGCAGTCTCTCTTGCACCAACCTGCTGCCATCAGTGCACTCCCTGTAATGTCAGTAATAAACAGCATGTCCACATCTGCCAGTTTTCTGGGTGTTTTTAAAAGAATATCATGAATACTTAAGCAGCTCCCTGGTTTGGGGCTCCTGAAGTACAATTGGCATCAAGAACAGAATATTCCGGAACATACCCGTCAGGTAGACTGAATGTGATAACATACAGGGTGGGGGAGGCCAAGGGTGAATCCTGGAAATGTCAGGGATGATCCCCAGGTGATGCACAGTATTGGGAGGATCCCCCTAACACTCTGATGGGTCTTACAGAGGACCTGTGTGGGGAAAAAGGAAGAAGCAGCTGAAGCAAAAGTATGGCAGTTAGAGGTTGGCTTAAGTTAGAGAGAAAAATAAGGTTATGAGATTCTAAGGCTACTCCTAGTACCTTCCTGAAATTTTGCCTTTGCTTTTTTTATTTTTATTTTTATTTTTAAATATATTTTTATTGTTCAGTTACAGTTACCCCACCTTTCCCCCCACTGATCTCCCCTGCCCTGCCCCCCAGCCTTGTTCTCACAATCAATCCCCCTCATTGTCCATGCCCATGATTTAAATTTTGTTTCAGTTTCTTTTTTGGAAAGGAGTGGCTTAGGTTGCATTTTAGACTAAGCAGAATTGTTTTGGTAAAGGTCTGGTAAACAGGGTAAGATTTATGCAATGTATTCATAAATTTGTCAATTTAAAGAATGCTGATTGTGTTTAAGTTAGGGAAAAATATATGTCTTCAATAATAAAAGATGTAAATTATGGCAATATATTTTTAAGGGAATTTAATTAAAAGTAGATTGTTTTAATTTCTGAATGAGTTAAAAGGGACTAGGAAAAATGCAGAAAATTTTGTAGAGGGAAGAAGCAAAAAGACAAGCAAATGAGAAAATCATGTGCTTTCTCTGCCCAAATTAGTAAATAAAATTATGTATATAGTTTTTATGTATTCAGTCTTTATTTGTATGGTCTTTATGGGATACGTGTTTGTCTGTTTATTACCTATGGTGTGTTTTCTGCCCCTAGATGGCATAACTAAGGTATAGTATTTCATTGGCATAAAGAAACTAAACACTTATATAGATTAAGCAGGATCCTGTGGTCTGGAAAGATTATTTAATGTGAAACCAGTTTTAGGTTTAATTACTGTCTTTTAAGGTTATTAGCATAAAATATGTATTGTTTTACAAAAGGTTTATGTTATAATCTTTTGGTTAAGTTTGTTTGACAGGCTTTGCTTAGTTCAAATTTTCAAAGACTTTTTAATTGAGAAATGACATTAGATTATTCCAATGGGCCCCTGGAATACCTCAAGTATTTGTTTCCCCTCTCTTATGAAAGAGAAGTTTTGGAACTAATTAGGCATATTTAATATGCTTAAAGTACATGGGAAGTTTTGTTAATGAAAGAAATAATAAGTATGTTCTATTTGTATACACCTATTTTTATTATTAAAGTAGATGTTCTAGTGACATAAGTTCCGATATACTTTTATTTGTAATTTTAGTTGTTATCTTAAAATGTTGTGGTAGGAAAGCAATTCCTTTGTCAACTGCATTATACTCAACTTTTTAACCATGTCATTTTAAGTTTTTTTCATTTAAATAGTCATTGTTTAGCTCTAATGCATTTTCAAAATTGTATTATACCTTTGAAGGGGTTCACGGAGTGGACTCAGACTTGTTTAGGATTGAATATTTCTGATAATGGATTTTCAGATCATACCTTTGAATGAGTGAAGATTGCTGGAGCTCTGTGAAATGACTGGATTTATAGAGGTGCTTGCAGATGATCGGAATACACAAAAGTTAATTATGTGACAAAATAAACTGAAGATAATTGTGGCTTTTATAACTTTTTGTTGAAAAAATACTGTTAGAGATTCTGGCCAAGATGGAGGCATAGATAGAAATGCCTTACATCCTTGCACAACCAAAAGAAGGATAACAACCAATCTAAAAACAATAAACAACAAGAAGTGCCAGAAAATCAAACTGCATGGAACTATGACAACCAAGGAGTTAAAGAAATATTGACCCAGACTGGTAGGAGGTAAGGAGATGGGAGATGGGCAGCCAGGGAGAGAGGACCCACAGCAAGGCAGCAGAACTCATGGACAAGGCAGGGCTGCCTGAACAGGAAACTAAAGACTCAAAACCTCTAGCTGTAAGGTACTGTGTGGGTGGCAAAGGCAGGAGAAAATTCCAGTCTCACAGTAGAGTTCATTGGAAAGTGGAGCTAGAGCAGAGTGAGCAAGTAGCATTGTTCCTTCTCTGACCTCTCCTCCACAGGCACAATGCAGCAAAGAGTGTTGCCCTGCCCTGG
>PVKM010028328.1:0-18360 GCA_004027735.1 Carollia perspicillata
AACCAATGGCTTTACTAGTGAATTCTATCAAACAATTAAAAACACCAAACTTTTCCAAAGAAGATGAAAAAGGGAACACTTTTAAACTTATTCTATGAAGCAAGTATTACTGTGACAACAAAGCCAGATAAAGATATCACGAGAAAAATACTGAACAATATTCCTCATGAATATGGATGCAAAAATTCTCGACAAAATACTAGCAAATCAAATTCAGCAGCGTATTAAAAGGATTATGTACCATGACCAGGTAGGATTTATTTCTGGAATGTAGGGATGGTTTAACATGTGAAAATTCAGCAATGTAACACGCCACATTAATAAAAGGACGGGGAAAAAAACTTTATGATCACCTCAACCAATGCAGAAAAAGCATGACAAAATTCAACACCCTTTCATTACAAAAACACTCAACAAACTAGAAATATAACTACCTCAACATAATGAATGCCATATATGAAAAACCCACAGTGAACATCATACTCAATAGTGAAAGACTGAAAACATCTCCACTAAGAACAAGAAAAGAATGCCTGCTTTCATCACTTCTATTCAACACAGCACGCTAAGTTCTAGCCAAAGAAGTTAGGCACAAAAAGTAACTGCAAAAGGCATTCAAATTAGAAAGAAGTAAAAACATCTGTTTGCAGATGATATGATCTTATTTATAGAAAATCCTAATGATTCCATTAAAAAATAAAACCTGTTAGAATTAACAATTTCAGCAAAGTTATCTGCCAATTTTCTGGAAGTTCTGGGTATTTTTGTTTTGAGGTTAGCTATGATCTTTATGGTTGTGCAAGGTAGGAAAGCATGTCTACCAATGCCTCCATCTTGACCAGAAGTCTGACATTTCTATTAGCCATATTTTTTCTTATATATGTCCTCTGGCAGAGGAAACAAAAGAAAAAATAAATAAGTTGGACTACATCAAATTTAAAAGATTTTGAACAGCAAAGGGAACCATCAACAAAACAAAAAGATGACCAGTGACCTACTGAAAGAGAAAAGATATTTATCAATGACACATCTGATAAGGGGTTAATACCAAAAATTCATAATACAACCAATCCAATTAAAAAATAAAGCAGGGAGCCCTGGCTGGTGTAGCTCAGTGGAGTGAGCCTGCAAACCAAAGGACTGCAGTTCGATTCCCAGGCACATGCCTGGGTTGCAGGCCAGTTTCTAGCAGGGGATGCACAAGAGGCAACCACATAAAGATGTTTCTCTCCCTCTCTCCTTCCCTTCCCCTCTAAAGATAAATAAGTAAAATTTATTTATTTTATAAATTTATTTTATAAAAGCGTGGGCTGTGAACCAAAGGGTCGTGGTTCGATTCCCAGTCAGGGCACATGCCTGGGTTGTGGGCCAGGTCCCCAGTGGGGGCCATGTGAGAGGCAATCACACATTGATGTTTCTCTCCCTCTCCTTCTCCTTCCCTTCTCCTCTCTCTAAAAATAAAGAAATAAAATCTTAAAAAAAAACACAATGAGGTGTCGGACCTCACATGTGTTGGAAAGGCTATCATCAATAAATCCACAAACAAGTGCTGTCGAGGATATGAAGAAAAGGGAACCTTCCTTCACTGTTGGTGGGAATACAGACTGGTGCAGCTATTGTAGAAAGCAGTACAGAGGGGCCCTCAAAAATTTTAAATTACTGCTGCTTTATGACCCAGTGATTCTACTGCTCAGTATTTATCCAAAGAAACCCAAAACACTAAATCAAAAGAATATACACATCCCTAGGTTCATCGAAGCATTATTTATAATAGCTGAGCTGTGGAAACAACCAAAGCACTCATCAACAGATGAGTGATAAAAAGGCAGTGGTACATATATACAGTGGAACATTATTCAACCATAATAAAGAATGAAGTCTTACCATTTGCAAAAGCATGGATGGACCTAGAGGGTAGTATGCTAAGTAAACTAAGTCAGAGAAAAACAAATATCATATTATTTCACTTATATGTGAGCTCTAATGAAAATATAAACAAACAAAACAGAAACAGACTCATGAATAGAGAGAACAGATTCATGGTTGACTGAGTTGGGGTTACGGAACTGGGTGAAAAAGTTGAAGGGATTGAGAAGTACAAACCAGTGGATACGAGACAGTCATAGGGACACAAAGTCCAGCAAAGGAAATATAGTCAGTAACATTGTGGTAACTGTACAGTGTCTGTTGGGTACTGGAAATATCAGGAGGGACACTTTGTAAAATATATGATTGTCTAACCACTATGCTGTACCCCTGAAACTAATACAAAATAATAATGAATGTCAAGTGTAATTGAAAAAAGGTTTTAAAAATAATAAATAAAAATAAACATTAAAAACTTTAAAAAACCTACGAGCAACAAGAGTTGGCAAGCGTGCGGAGAAAAGAGAACCCTCATCTGTTGGTAGGAATGAAGATCTGTCCAGGTACGATGAAAGACAGTATGGAGAGTGCCCCCAAAATTAAAACTAGAACTGCCTTACAATCCAGCACTTCCACTTCTGGGCATTGATCTGAAAAAACTCAAAACACTAACTCTAAAGAATATATGCACCCCTATGTTCATTACAGTGTTATTTACAAGAGCAAAGCTATGGAAACAACCCAAGTGCCAATCAATAAATACACAATGGAATCTATACAACAGAACATGACTCAAGCATAAAAAAAAAAGAAATCTTACCATTTGAGAAAGCATGGATGTACCTAGAGTGTTATGCTAACTGAAATAAGTCAGACAGAAAAAGACAAATACCATATGATTTCACTTACATGTAGAATCAAAAAAGGAAAACAAACAAACAAAACTATAGTAACAGATTCATAGATACACAGAACAGATGGTTAGCAGAGGGGAGAACATGGGGGGGGGGCGTTGGTGAGAAAGGTGAAGGGATTAAGTAGTACAAACTGATAGTCACAAAACAGTCCCAAGAATATATAGTACAGCATAAGGAATATGGTCAATAGTATTGCTAAAAACCATGTAGGTGCCAAATGGATACTTGAATATTGGCAGTTGTGGGGACGACGACAGCGTGCAGCGGGGTGGTTTTGTTAGGTATATGACTATCAAACCATTATGCTTACACTTGAAACTAATACAAAATAATATTAAATACAACCTGTAATTTAAAAAAATTAAAAATATTAAAAAATAACTTAAAGAAGATCTAAATAAATGGAAAAATATCAAATGTTCACAGATTGAAAGACTTAATGTTGTTAAGATGGGAATACTTCTCAAAGTGATCTATGGATTCATCCCTATAAAATCCCAGCTGGCTTCTTTGTACAAATTGAAGTTGTTCCTAAAATTTAAGCGGAAACTTAAAACTCTTAAATGGCCAAAAAGAATTTGTAAAAAACCAAACTAGACACATTCATACTTCCTAATTTCAAAACTTACCCCACAGTTATAGTAATCAAGATGAATGTACAGATGATGTATGGTAGAAATGTATACCAGGAAACTACATAATTTTATTAATAAATGTCACTCCAATAAATTCAATTAAAGAGAAAAATTAGAAAAGACAAGTGTTACTAGCAGAAGGATAAGCATACAAATCAGTAGAATAGAACTTAGAGACCAGAAATGAACCCTCAAATTTTTAGTACATTTACTTCAACAAGGCTGCCAAGATTTTTTTTAAAGATTTTATTTTTTATTTATCTTTAGAGGGGAAGGGAAGGAGAGAGGGAGAGAAATATCAATGTATGGTTGCCTCTCGTGTGTCCCCTGCTGGGAACTGGCCCACAACCCAGGCATGTGCCCTGACTGGGAATCGAACCGCAATCCTTTGGTTTGCAGGCCCGCGCTCAATCCACTGAGCTACACGAGCCAGGGCTGGCTGCCAAGATATTTTAATGGAGATAGAATATGATCTCTTCAACAAATGGTGCTAGAAAAAATGAACAGTCACACACAAAAGAAGCTGGACTCCTACTTCATACCATACACAATGATGCATTCAAAGTGCATCAAAGACCTCAATATAAAAACTAAAAGTTAAAACTGTTAGAAGTAACTATTAGAAGTAACTTCATGAACTTGGATTTGGAGATGACTTCTTAGATACAACACAAAAGCACAAGCAACAAAAGGGAAAAAAGGTAAGTTGGACTTAATAAAAATTTAAATTTTGCAAGATGGCGGCACACATAAACATGGCTCACTTCCTTGCACAACCACATCAAAATTATAACTAAATTATAGAATAATTATCACTAAGAACTGTCAGTAATTGAGTTCAATGGAAGTCTGACAACTACAGAATTAAAGAAATCACATCCATCCAGACTGGTAGGAAGGGAAGAGATGTGGAACAGGCTGGTCCTATATCAACATGTGGACCACAAGTAAATTCAGAGGATAAAAACCTTAAACGGAATTTATATGAAGAATGATTTTTTAATTTTTATGTATTTTAGAGAAGGGAAGGAAAGGAGAAAGAGAGGGAGAGAAACATCAATGTATGAGAGAAACATCTATGGGTTGCCTTTCACATGTCCCCAACTGGGGACCTGGCCCACGACCTTGACATGTGCCCTGACTGGGAATCGAACTGCTGACCTTTCAGTTCACACACCGGCGCTCAATTGACTGACACACCAGCCACGGCAAAGATGCTCTTAATAGTCTTAAATTGTATATTCCCGATTTAAAATGCTGGAGATATTTTTTTAAATACTTTTTTTACAATCATACTGTATCCTGAACTAACTTCAAAAGAGTATTTTATTTTCATGCTCCCTGATGTGGCTTATTCTTCAGACTTGGAAGGTTATAAGACCATATTTGTTTATCAAACTTAATGTCTTTGAAATCCTTCCTCAAGCATTAAAATGCAGCCCTTAGCTAAAAACAGGACTCACTGCTGATTACAAATATGTACATTTTGAAGTACATTTATAAGTAATCACAAATATATGTGGCCATAATTATTTGAGAAGTATTTCCCATACTTGTGAATTTTTTCTCGCTGTACTAAGTTCTGATAACTAAAACTCAATTTTCAAAGCTTAATTCAATTCTTAAAAGCACTTGGTAAAATGTCTGTTGTGTGCTTTAAAAATTAAAGAAATGTCAGCCCTGGCCAAGTAGCTCAGTTGGTTAGGGAGGGCATTGACCTGATACGCAAATATTGCAGGTTCAATCCCCAATCAAAGCAAATACAGGAATCAACCAATTAATGAATAAATAAGTGGAACAACAAATCAATGTTTGTTTCTCTCTTTCTCTCCCTTGAGCCCTTCTCTCTCTCTAAAATAATCAATAAACTTTAAAAACAGGCTCTGCCACCTTTAAAAAAATAAGGTCAATGGTTCCTATATAAATACATTATCAGTGCCTCCTTTAAAAATGCAAATCCCATACTTTATAAAATAGCAACAAATACTTAATACCTTTATGATAGTAATTTTGGATCAATATTGGAGGGATTTGAAAAAAATAAAAAGCCTATGCCCCTTGTGATAACTGAGAAAGCCAGTGAAAGTCTAAGGGAAACATATTCTTTAGTGACCACTGTATTCAGTAGTCGCTGCAAGACTATGTGTGTTATGAAAGCAGTATTCTAATTCACATACATAAGTTCTTTATTATTTCTGACTTTCTATCTCACCTTTCTTCCCCGTCACCTTTGCCAAAGGAAAAAAAGGAAGTTTGGCAAAAGTAATTTTAAATAACCCACAGAAATGTTTGGTAGTCACTGCTGTGTTTTCTTAAGAATCAATCACTATTTATTAAAAATCGATAGTACCATTACAGTTAAATAAAGCATACTACAGATTAATTAAAGACATGCAATTTCTTAAATGTAAATGACAGTTTCTACTAACCAGTACTAGATACAATCAGTTGTCACTTTTAGTTCATGGAACCTGCTGCCATGAGGAAGAAAGTGCCAATCAGTTGTATCTATTATTGACCTTGTTTTCAATAGTTTATTATTCACAAATATTACTGGTTGAAGCTAAATAAAATGACACAGGGTTAACTAAAAGCATCGTGAAATCTTTTTCTTATGCCCTAGTAACTTTCAAAAACTCTTAGCTACAGAAAACAAAATTTTAGAACTTAAATTAAGAAGCAATGATTGGAAATAGAATTACAACTTATCTTGTATTAACTTTTAATTTTCTAATTATCTTTCTAATTTAAGACCAAGTGCCTCTTTTCTCATTGAAAAAAACCAAAAAAGTATTATCCTCTTTATTTAAGAACTACCTAAGCTATATCTATTAAAATGTAGCCTTATGAGTTAAAACCAATAGTACCAAATGACAATTTACTGTTGCACTAACTCAACTCATGCTCTCTAATTTTAAAAGCATGCATAACAAATTAGAAAGTCCACAATCACACTATAAAACAATAAATGATTAACCAAAAAATAATTAAATATAGAACTTGGTCAACAGGTCAAATTCACATACAAGTATAGCCATTAAAAATAACAATAATCTTTAATCATCTTAGTGCTTTATAAAGCCTTTACTCTGTAAATTTCACATTGACATTCCTTTTAATAGAACTTATACCACATGCACATAATTTTAAGCGAATAACATTATTAAAATAAAATGATTAAATCATAGCATATTATTTACATGGAAATCTTTCTAAACAATTTAGTAAAAAGACTATAGCAAAACTGAATGAAGACCAAATTTTACCTTTTCTGTATTGTAATATAAAGATTTCAAAGTAGTAAACAAGGGTGGGCAGCCTTTACTGAAGTTAACCCTCAGGAACTTATCCATTAGTTCTCTAAATTTTTCACCTAGAAACAAAAGTGTACTTCGTTATACTTTGATTAATGCAAACAGCTCTCAAAATGATTTTATAAATAAAAATCAATTCAGCAACAATTTTTTAACCCAATCAGTCACCATGATTTCTTATTTGTTATGACCAAAAAGCCTAATACCAAATATCTCAGACAGCAGCTATAGTTTTCCCCAGATCTAGGTTCAAAATAACTTCAAGAAACACTTCCAGAGATTGATAAACAAAACTATGCAGACTTGAGTAAAAGTAACGTACTCTACCCATTCCAAATATAGTCCCCATAGCAAATATCTTTCCTAATCTCAATGATCAGCACAGACTCAGTTCTACTGTATCAGCAGTCAACTCATAAAGCACTCTGGAGACTATAAAATGATTCTACTGTAATGTGTACTGTATTCAAGCAGCAGCAAAAATACATTTAAAAAAACTAAAGCAGTATTTACAAATGTTTTCCAAAATAACTAGTGATTACTTCAATATTCATTCATTCCACAAACATCTAAAAAGTACATACTGCCCTAGCTGGTGTGGCTCAGTGAACTGACTGCCCATCTGCAAACCAAAAAGTCTCCAGTTCGATTATCAGGGTCAAGGCACATGCCTGGGTTGCAGGCCAGCTACCCAGTTGGGGTGTGTGAGAGGCAACCAATCAATGTTTCTCTCATATATCGATGTTTTTCTCCCTCTTTCTCCCTCCCTTCCACTCTCTGTAAAAATAAATGAATGAATGAATGAATGAATGAATGAATGAATGAATGAATAAAAATCTTTTTATTTTTTAAAAGCACCTCCTATGTGCCAGGCACTGTTCCCAGTATTGCAGTGATTAAAATTTTTAAATCATAATATTTCATGATTAATATTAATCATGAAATTAATATCAATAAGAAAGACAATAAGTTAAAAAAAAAAACGAACAACATAGGCATTAGATTGAGCCCTTGGGCATTCATAGAATTAAAATGCCCTATTTGCAACACCGCGTAAATAATTCTATAATTGTTAAAACCTTACCAAAAAATTTTGAAAATGGAAATTCCTTTTTCAAAGTGGAAAAAAATTGAAAGAATTTTAATATTAAATACAAAGGCTCTAATTCAGATATATGAACTCTTTGACAGTAATACACACACACACACACACACACACACGCATATATAAAGACATGGATTTGTCTTCTCATTTTTAAAAAAAGATACATGTATGTCATAAATGTTTTAACCTAAAGTAAGATTAAGGAAATTAACTCTTAAGGTTCCTTTATGAATTACAACACTTTATTAAAAAATATTCAAAGTGGTTATTTCTATTTGTTTTGATTAATCATACTGAACAAAATATACATATCCTCAATATTAGATGTCATAGAATTTAAGAGAAATTTAAATTGAGTGGAAAATTGATCAAATATAAAAAGATACATTTGTTAACTCAATTTACTATACTATTCACACTTTTCAGATTATCATTAATCTTTTATTAGAACATATACAAAGAATAGGTCTTCTGAAAATCTGATTACCAAAACAATACAAAATTTCTCTTTGGTATCTCTGGCTAGATCTCAGTTGATTAGAGCGTCATTCCAATATGCCAAGCTTGTGGGTTTAATCCCCTGTCAGGGCAGGTAAAATAATCAACCAACATAAGTAAATAGAACAGGAAACTGATGTTTCTCTCCCCTTCTCCTTAAAATCAATAAATAAAAAAATTTACAACAAATCTATTTGGGTTAAATACACATCATTACTTCCTTTAAAATTCAAAAGTAATTTCACAGATCAAATCTTTCCAACACTTACTCTGATATAAAGAGTTAATACTGTGGTAGACAGTAAAAGATGATGTTGCTTACAGAAATGCATAAATCTCCAATTATTTTGTATAGCCTTGCACAAATAACTGTCCACTAGAAACCTCACTTCCTCCACTGTGAAAGATGAGGATAACACCACCACTAGTCTCAAGATATTGTTGTATCGCTCAAATAAGTTCAGCATATACCAATAGTGTGTATGGCACACAGTAATCATTCAATGCATGTTGTCTATCATTATATGCCTTGATATCTGACAGCTACTCTATTTCTGTGGTTAAGAATCTTTTCCATATTTGCTATCATCCACTGTAAAAAAAAGCATTTTATCTTCATGTCAGAGGCTACTCTAAACTCTACTTCTTGGTCAAATTTCTCAGTCTGTGCAGATCACACTGGCAAATTTGATTTAAAATACTATAATATACTCAACTCCCAGTTATCTACAATATTAAAAGCATCTTTTCCCATTAAACTGTTATTTACCTGTGTAGCTATGAGAAAAAAAAGTGAGGAAGCTCTTATGTGCTCAAATACAACTGAACTCCAGATAATGAATTAAGTGGGGGGGAGGGAAGAAACAGAGCAACCTATGTATGTACTACTTTTGTATGAAAGGGAAGGGAAAAATGAATAAATAAACTTGCCATATATACTTTTCTTTGTATGAGCACAATGTACTTCTGGAACTGCACACCATCCACTGGTAACAATGGCTATCTCTAGAGAAGTAAACTTGTTGGCCAGGGAACAGAGGCAAAAAAAAAAAAAGACTTTCACTTAAAAAATCCTTTTGTACCCTTTTATTTAAACTGTATGAATGTATTATCTAAATAAGAAGCCAACACAGCTACTTAACTGTAGGAGATCATTCTGCATGCCGTTGGCCCAACTCCCACTCGGAGATGCACAGGACCTACACCCACAGATAGGTTCTCCTGTGGGGAATCAGGCCTGCAATGTGCCTAGGCTGCTTTGAGTCTTGCTTTTTGCTAAAAACTCCCTCACCTGGATTTGTGGCTAACATTTACTTACTGCAAAGTAACCTCCAAAAATCCATGCTAAACATTCCAAGGACAATGTAACCAGTTCAACCACTTTGTGCCCTTTTCATTTGCAAATATCCCTCTTCTGTGATGTGATTAGCAGCATTGGCTCCTTTGTTTTCTGTAAAAGGTAACCACCTAAAGCAAACCTGAGCATAGTAAATGAGGACCATCTTCTAATGTGCTGAGAAACCCAATAAAGGCTGGTCAGGGCAAGGGCCAAGGCTTTTGCTCCCCTTGAGAGAAAAGCCATGCTGTCCCTTTTCCTCCACCACACTCAGTAGTCCATGTGAATGTCTCATTTCATCCATAATGACTCGGACACTGTGGGCCGGTGTCCGCATCACTCGACTACTCAGTCACACACTGTGTCCAAAAATTACTATATACCCATCTTACAATTTTTTGCCTTAGGTATAAGAAAAACCCTTTCAAAAAATAAATAACCTCCTTCCTTCCTAGTTCTTTTAAAGTAACTTTTTAGTAACTCCATAGTCTTTCCTTGGGAGGGGAAAAATGCCCATCAATCATTATATGCCTGCTTAGCACTACAGTTTACAAAACAGTTATGTGACTACACAGATGCTATACTAACTCTCTTTAGATGTGTAGCATAGATTCACAGAAAAATTGATGTCCCCAAAATGACTGCTAAAATAATTTAACATAAACATTAATATGAGACTGTATCTGATTCACTGAAAATGTATTCGAAGTTATGGAGCATGTTCTCACCTTAAAACAAAAATGATAATTATGTAACCAGATGGAGGTGTTAGTTAACATTACACTGGTAATATTGCAATATATAAATATACCAAATCAATAATCCTGCACCCTAAAATTTCCCCAATGTTGTATATAAATTACATCTCAAAATAAATAAATGAAACAAAAATCAACAGAGCAAATTTTGACTAGCATTCTGTGTTTCATACTCTCCATTATCACCTTCCCTCTCTCTTCACCTTGGCCAGTGAAGACTAATAAAACATGATGACTAATTATTTTTTAAAGATTTACTTTGAGAGGGGAAGGGAGGGAGAAAGAGAGGGAGAGAAACATCAATGTGTTTCTCGCAAGCCCCCTACTGAGAACCTGGCCTGCAACCCAGGCATGCGCCCTGACTGGGAATTGGACCAGTGACCCTTTGTTTTGCAGGCTGGCACTCAATCCACTGAGACACCCCAGCCAGGGCTAATTGTTTTAAAAAGTGACTATATCTCTGCATTCTCTTCTTAGCACTTAAAATTTTAGGTTATTATAGGACTGCCTCAGAAATTCTGCTGCATTCACTAAACTGTACGTATTACACCTTTATAGTTAAAAACTGGAAAGTGTTTTTCAAGTTTCATCTTGTGTTCTTGAGTCTTATCATGCTTTTTAGAAAAGCTCTTAATTTGTTTCTGATAATGGTGAGATGCCTTTCTTATTACACATATATTTTTTCTAGAGAGGCAAAAAACCCTTATGAAGTATTCAGCTTTTCCACAGGTACAGTTAAGTATTTGAACAATTTTATATATGTTCATTAGAACTTTGTAAATACATGTATGTTATAACCTCACAGTGATCATCTTTGAAGCCATGACATCAGGCCCCTCTACTGAAACCTATCTTGTAAAATAAGATTCCAGAGGATACAGGATGATTCCACTTTAACCTACGCACTTCACAATCAACAGTCGGTTCCAGGCTACCTTTCAGCAAAAATACATTTCCTTTCATGTACTGAGAGCTTTTAGCAAACATCACTGACTGTGAAAATAAATCTAGGCAGTATAAACTTGAAGCCCCATATTCCATAAAGGAATAACAGAAGAACTCGTTTTCTAATCTTAACACTGTAAGTTTTCTTTCATTTCCTAAGAAGCACAGAAATGCGAAGTTCCAAACTAAGGGGATATTCCCAACTCCCACTGTGAAATATAAAACACCCCCTAAAACTCATTTAAAAGAAGAAAAAAAAGCCACACAAAATGGCCAATTATGGCAGAGATGAAATGTCCAAAACAGGCAAATACATAAGAAAGTAGATTAGTGTGTTGCCTGGTTCTGAGGGAGCATGGGGGGAGGGTTGAAGGTTAGGGATTGGGGTGGGTGGGCAGGTGTGACTGTTAATAGGTACAGGCTTCTTTCAGGGGTGAATAAAACATTTTTACATTATATTTTATTGATTGTGATATTACAGTTGTCCCAATTTTTCACCCTTTCTCCACCTCCACCTAGTACTGCGTACTCCCTCAGGCAATCCCCACACCACTGTTTATGGGCATGGGTCATGTGAATAAATTCTCTGGCTACTCCATTCCCCATATTGTACTTTACATCCTTGTAGCTATTCTGTAACTACATATTTGTACTTCTTAATCCCCTCACCCCTCCCATCTGGCACCTATCAAAACTCTCTCCCAATCCATGATTCCATCTCTGTTCTTCTTGTTTGCTTAGTTTGCTTTTTAAGATTCAATTGTTGATAGACATGTATTTATTGCCATTTTATTGTTCCTAGTTGTGACCTTCTTTTTCTTAAATAAGTCTCTTATTTAACATTTCATATAATAATGGTTTGGAGATGATGAACTCCTTTAGTTTTTTCTTATCTGGAAAACTCTTTATGTGCTCTTTGATTCTAAATGGTATCTTTGCCGAGTACAGCAATCTTGGCTATAAGACTCCGCTGTACATGACTTTAATATTTCTTGACAATCCCTTCTAGCCTGAAAGTTTCTTTTCAGAAATCAGCTAACAGTCTTATGGGACCTCCCCTATGGGTAACTAACTGCCCTTCTCTTGCTGCTTTTAAGATACTCTTTTTATCTTTAACCTTTGGAATTTTAATTATGATGTGTCTTAGAGTGGGCCTCTCTGCATCCATCTTGTTTGGCACTCTCTGTGTTTCTGAAAATTGCAAGTCTATTTCCTTCACCAGATTAGGAAATTTTTCTTTCATTATTTTTTCAAACAGATTTACAATTTCTTTCTCTTCTGCTTCTCAAAACCCTGTGATGCAAATGTTGGGTCTCTTAAAGTTGTCCCAGAGGCTGTTCATACTGTCGTCATTTTTGAGTCCCTTTTTCTTCTTCTTGTTCTGATTGGTTGATTTTTCTTATGTTCCAAATCATTGATGTGATCTTGGCTTTTCCCCCTCTACTGCTGTTTTCCTGTAAATTGTTCTTATTTCAATAGTGTATCTTCCATTTCTGACTGGATATTTTTTATGCTGTTGAGGTCCTCACTAAGTTCCTTGAGAATCCTTCTGACCAATGTTTTGAACTCTGCATCTGATAGATTGCTTATCTCCATTTCATTTAGCTCTTTTTCTGTAGTTTTGACCTATTATTTGGACGTTTCTTTATCTCATTTGGGAAGCATCCCTGTGTTTGTTTGTATGTATTAGGTAAAGCTGCTTTGACTCCATGACTTTGTAGTGTGGCCTAATGTAGTAGGTGTCCTGTAGGGTCCAGTGGCACAGGCAACCCTATTACCCAAGCTAGGTACTACAGGTTTGCCCTTCATGTGGCCTGAGTACACACTCCTCTTGTAGTTGAGCCTTGGCTGCTGTAGGCAGATCAATGGGAGGATTTACTCAAACCAGTTGGACCACTGACCATCAACCTTCACCCTCTTTGCAGGGTCAGCAGTGCAGGAGCAGGGTGGTGGTGGTCTGACAGGGTTTCTAGCTGTCCACTGGGCGAGCAGGCTTGAGGTTTCCCAGGTGGTGCAGGCCAAGGTCAGCCCCCACCCGTTCTTTGCCTGGAGCCATACTGCCTGGGCTATAAAGCAATCTCAGATGGCTACTACTTATGCTGGGTTCAGTGGTTCCCAGCCAAAGCCAAACTGTGGATCTAGACTGGCTGCTTCTAATGCTGGGCCTGGGGCCACTTAGCAAGAGGTACAAGGGCTGCGTGCTTACTGAGGCTGGCTGTTGTTTGTGGATTTAGGAAGTTACGAAGCATGAGCCAAGACCAGCCACTCCTATGGAAAAGTCACAGTTAACAGTTTGGGTGGGCCCACAACTTGGGTGGGACTGAGTCTCAGGGAATCTCCAGGGCCAGGCAAAATGTGTTAACCAGGTTGATGGAGTCTCAGATATGGCACCTGTCTGCTGCCTCTGTGGATCTGTGTGGGGAGGGTTCAGAAAAGGGACCATGGCCTCTGCCCACATTTCTGTCTGGGAAAAAGCTATCCCCCTGGCTCCCATCTTGATGCCAGACACGTCAGTTCCTCCCTGTATGCCACTGGGGCCTTTCAAGCTGTCCCAATGCTGGAGCTCAGAGGAAGGGAGTCTGAGTAAGTCCATGTGTGGCTCTTTAATGGCAACTGCTCGGGACTCCAGAAGTTTCTTCCATCAACTCAGTCCCCGCTGGTTTCTGCAGGCAGAAGTTGTAGAGACTTATCTACCTGACACTGGAACCCTGTGCTGGGGGGCCTGGTGTAGAGCTGGGACTCCTTGCTCCCTGAATCTCTCCCCCAAATTTTTATGTACCACACATGGATGTGAGACCAGTGTATTCCATGTCTCCTCACCTCTTACCAGTCTGGATGGATGTGTTTTCTTTAATTCCATAGTTGTCGGGCTTCCACTCAACTTGATTTATGTTGGTTCTGAATGATGGGTTTTTTAATATTTTCATTGAAATTTTGATGTGGTTGTGTGAGGCGGCGAGCCATGTTTACTTATGCCGCCATCTTGAGTGGAAGTCCTGGAAATTTTTCTTCAACTAGACAGTGACCCTGGTGGTACAACTTCATGAATATACTAAATCACTGAGTAACACACTTTCAGAAGTGCATTTTATTTTATGGGAATTATATTTCAATTGTTGTAATTTTTTTAAAAAAGGACATACAGAAATGAGAGCCCAAGCATCTTCCATGAAACACTTTTATTAGGAAAATGCTCCTCTCTGCACAGTGCATCCCATTTTGGAAATTCACAATGCATGCAGGGTAGGGCAAAATATAGGTTTACAAATTAAAAATAATACAATAGTTAATAAATAACAAGAATAAACTCTGTGTTTCCTGTACCCACAACAGTAAACCTACTTTTGCCCCAACCTGTATATTAAAGTTTCTAAGAAGTCCTTAAGAAACCTGATTTTGTGTTTAATCCCGTTTCCCAAATGCACTTAACTAAAGAAGATCTCAACATACCAGTACCCTCCCCACCAAGCCTATTAATATCCATTTGGACCTAATGTTCTCTGGAAAACATTAAGAATATCTGCTCAGTATTTCAGAAATACAAAACAAAAAAAAGATCAGAAGACTATTATTATTTATCATCTGTGGAACCGAAATGTACCAGTGGAAATGTTTTTAATAAATCTGTATTTACTGTCTAAACCAATACATTTCTAAGAAGCACTTCATATATTGTGTAAGCCAGTTAATAACACAGCGCTTTCAATTTCCATGAATCTTTTGATAAAAAGAAATTACAGCCCAATCATTTAAACAAATATATCTTCTATAAAGTAGAAATCATTAGAAAATACACTCTTTCCTTACCCCATGCCTAGAATAGAGATTCTTTAAAGTCTTATTAGCTTTCTAGGGTCTGACTTGTATCAAAAGACATGTCAGAAGTCCCAATAAAGAATTCAATATCATAACATTTCCAACTAAAAATAAAAACCACTTTTTAAAAGGTAAAATTTTGTATGAAATGATCAACAAAGATATCAACTATCTGAAGAGCTCTTCTTCTATACAGCCCAAAAGTGAATGAGTTCAGCTTCATGTGACGACTTGTATGAAGATCATTAACATACTATTGTTCAATAAAAGCAAATCACAGAATACAAACCACAGTACTCCAATTTACAAAAAGTTCAAAAGCAAGGGGCTTTCTAGTTTTTGTTTCTAGGAATATAATCTATATGGAGCTCTATAAAAATAATGTCATGATAAAAAGCAAATTTCAGGAAAATGGTTAACTCTGGGGAGAAAGGACCTTCAACAGGAATGGTGGTGATATTCTTACATTGAATACTATGGGCACAAAGACCTCACAACTCTTTGAATTTACACTATAAAAAGATATAAAACTTCACATTTTCTGCCACTGAAATCATAATACCACATGTGAAATTTGTCATTAGCTGGAGCAAATTTAATTTACCTTCCAAATATTGCATTTAATTTTGAAAGTCACATAAGAAAATACAACTTTATATAATTTGATAACAATTTTATATAATTTTAATTTTATATAATTTTATACATAAAACCAGCATAGCTATATAATGAACTTATTAACATATGCATAATATATTCATAACTGACCATTCCCATCCCCAAGAATTATACAGATGTAAAGTAAACCCTATACAAAAACGAGTTTTTAAAATGTAAACCATGTTGAGTAATTTTGACAAATAATTATTACTATTACAAAAGAGATCCTAATATTACCTGGTACAAGATCCAAAGGTAATCTTCTAGGTGAAATTGCTCTGGGGTGCTGCTTACTAATTTCTTCATAAATCTGAAGCCTCTCTTCTAAAGTGCCTGTTGTCAGTAAATATGTGTGAGATTCAAAGCATCAAAACCTCTATCTATGATAGAACACTAATACACTTTAAAAATTATGTTATAGAAACTGAATTAACAATATTAAAGCTGCTCTCAATTTTTATAAGAATAACATTAAAAATTCTTTGGTGGTAAAATAATATGATCAGTAAATTACCATTTTAAACCCAATCTGGAGAAATTCGAAATTTCTTTTATTACAACAGATTCTATATCCAACTCAATTCATGTACACAAGATGCAAAAATTCAAGATACCTTGCACTGCATTTGTCTTATATTCCTTACTGCAGAACCCATGAAAAAGAAAATGTTTCTTTACAAGAATGATTTTCAACTAGTGTGCTGTGAGAATTTTTAAAACATGCAATATGTGACTATGCAGTCAGGAGAACTTTTCCCTTAGAAAAGACGTCTTTTCCCTTAGATGGGCAAGTTAAAAAATGATAACAGCTGTCCAGTGTGAATGAATCAAAATTATACCTCCTTTTCTTCTGTCAGATTGGCAAAAATATATTTTTGGTGTACAGCAGAATTTTAGTCATTGGTTTATGTGTGTCATAAAATGAAAAAAATTGAAAATCACTGCTTTATAATTTATCTTACATAAACCCTCTAGCCCAGTGAAGACTACACATATCCCCACAGAAGTCTATAATACCCACTGATTAGGCTTAGAGAAGCAACCCTTTTAAGATCTTGAATGCAAATGTTTCATACGTAGGATGATAGATTACATATCTAAGGTAGCCTTGACACTTAGTATCTTCAATGAAACTCTATTATAAAGAACCCCATTACTATAGATCACGTTTAAAGTAGCAGCCATTCCTCCCAAATACAATGACATGGAGTATACTTCTAACAAAAAGTTGTATCTTCCCTCCCAAGACCAACCTAATTTTACAGAACTAAATAGAGGCTCTACGTGCAAACTATATAATGCTCTGCAACAACAATTTTCAGATTATAATCTTGATCTGGCTTGCAATTCTAAAACAATATCCTGCATAACTGACAAAAAGAGACTACATGCATTATTTTACATAAACAATAAACCAACTTACAGTAGAATTTTCAGAAAAAGTAAAAAACTTGTTTATAAACTATAAGGTTTAAAGAGAATTTTAATTCAGACCACAGAAATACAATTATTTTAAGAACCCTTGGTGTTAGCAATCAAAGTATCTCCATAATAAACTACATAGTGTTCAGTATCATGATTATAAACACTGCACTTGTCTGATTTTAAGACTCTTTCCTTCCCCCAATAATATGTTTTGGAGCTCCAATATGGTTGGATTTTTAGAACTTGGATATGTGAAAAATAATTTTCACAATTGGAGACTTCATGAAATATTAAGCACCCTTCCACTAAAATTCACATGAAGGTTTTTTTTTAAAAGCATTCCTCATAGTCAGGCCTAATGTTAAAAAATGACAAGCTGTAAGTATAATACAATTTTTTTCACTACATCAGATATAACAAGTCTTATAAATGTAGTTAAATTAACATTAAGCAAAACCAAACCATTTCAATGTCCTATCTGAAGTCACAAGTTGGAGCTCCAGAACTTACCATGGGGGAGAAAAGGTCCTAAGGAACCTAAAAAGATAAAGTAATGTAGTTAGTTTTGCAAACAATATATTTTAGATTAAGTATGGATCCTGATATAAGGATTATAGTACATTCATTTCACTAAAGCATGTAAATAATCTATATTTTAACCACATGTACAGTAACTGGTGGTTTAAAGAAAAATCATAGTTTTCTCACATTTCCAACTTGCAGACATTATGACTTTAGTCCTTAAAAAAAAAAAAGACGTAACCAAAAATTAAATTTTCATCATTTCCTTAAAAATATTTAAGAAAAGTACTTTAAAAATTATAATATTAAATCCTAAATACAAACAGAAAACTTGGATTAATTTATAACAGTGATTAGGATATGACAAATAAATTCTTCTTATGGTTCATACTACCATAAATGAATATGGGTAGCTACCTATTTAGCACACTTTTTAAATTTAAAAAGTTCTGCTGTTAGAATACCCCTGAGCCATATATTTATCCACAAGTAACATGATTTTAGAAATATTAACTCTTAACAACATTTAATTATGAAAATATTAGGAAAAATTTGGACTGCTA
>PVKM010028329.1:0-18356 GCA_004027735.1 Carollia perspicillata
AGTAGTCAGAATAACATTTTCTTTGTCATTTTAACATTTGAATATTAGAATATTTTTAAAAGTTATGTTCTCTGATAGGTTTACTACGGTAATTGTGGGATAACTTTTTTAAAGCACAGAGCTTTCCTGAAAGGGCATCCCAGTTAAATTCTATGGCCTAGAAAGGAATCAGAAGGTGAGCTCATATTCGTGAGCATACTCTGAATAATTCATGGAGCGATGGTAGTTTTCCTGATATGAGACCTTATTAATAGGCTATATTTATTAGTACCTATCTAGACATCTGGAACTAGGCATGCACACATTTCCAGAAATAATTTCTTCCCAGTTTAGATGTATCTCTAAGATAAATCTCTAAAATTCTAAGATAGGGGAGATAATGACAAATCTATTAACATTTGCAGTATCGAACCAAACTTTCTGACCAATGAGTGTATACACAAAGATAAACACTCATATATATATATCTGATTCTATGAATACCAATGCATTATTTCACAAACACACCTTAGGTACATGTGTATATATTCGTATATGGTTTATATATGTTTGTTTGTATATACAGTGGTCCTATAATCTTTCTAGAATCAGTGATGCATATAGTATGCAGTATTTTTTTTACTGTGTTCACTTTCATTTCAAAAAGGGCCTTCCAAATAAACATTATTTAAAGTAGCAAAGCATTTAACATTACATCAAGGTAGAATCAGATATTTTTGCCGTCATAATAAAGCAGAAAAGCAGGATGAATTGAACAAAGGCTGCACAGCAGGAAATTTATGCTGGTGAAGAAACAATTCACATCTGTGAACTACTTTGAATGGAATAAGACACAACACCAACTGTTCCATCTAAATATAATGCTAGTTGCTTTGGTTTACTTTAAAAAAACTGTTATTTTAAAGCATTTTTGCACAAATAATTCATAAATTAAATGATGCAGTTTCTATAATAATGTAAAAAGATACCTAAACAAGGAAAATGTGACAAGAAAACATGCAAAGACAGAATAGTGATTAAAGCATAGCATATATTTCAAGAGGCATTAAAATGTGAAGAACCATATATTCTCTTGCCTTGTTGGAATGAAATCAGTAATATTGAGTTAATGGCTAGATAAAATATACCTCACCCTCAGAATCTAGAGAAGCACATAGTTAAAAATAAGACTCTCTATGCCTATTTAACAAGTTAAAAAAATTCTGTCACTTGACAAGGAAAATGGTTGTCCTGGAAATATTTTATCTTAACTGTTGAACCAAAATTCCTTACAAATGAGTGAATGGTGAGGCTGCAAGAAAATAACAGAAAGCTTCAAATTCTGAGCATTATTCATCTCATGTGACTTTTTTGCACTTTCACTTGGCTTTAGTTTATTGTAAAGTTATTCCTCAGTCCACATACTTGCATGGATATTTGAAACTGAGAGCAGTCATTGTTCACACAGACGGAAGAGTTAAAAGAGCAAGGAAGAGTGGTACTATCGAAGCAAAACAGGTGAGACAGAGAGCTCAGAAATGTTCTTATCGAGGGTAACAGGGAAAGAAGGGGAAGGGTCATCAAGGAACATGCATAAAGGACACATGGACAAAGCCAGAAGGGGGTAGGATCGAGGGTGGGAGGTAGGGAGGGCAGTTGGGGGAAAGTGGTGGCAGGAAAATGGGGACAACTGTACTTGAACAACAATACATTTTTTTTCTTTAAAATGAAGTTTGTATTTAGCATTACTGTTCCTGTTATTATTTAAGGAACATTGTACTGCACGTGTTTCATGATTACGTGGCACAGCCCTTGGCTCAGAAGGTCTCACTGTAAGAAAACAGCTATCAGAGGGAAAGACAAGGAGATGAGTGTTCTCTCCTCTGTCAAGCCTTTTCAATCTCCAAAGATGGGTGATTTACCCTCTTCTTTCTAAAACTAGCCATGGTGTAGAAGAAGCAAATTACTCTATCACAGTTTTCTAGGGGATCCTCCTAATTAGCTTTATCTATTTTGCACCCTTCTCATTTCCCTCACTCTTCACTGTGACTTTGGATATTTCCATACTGAAATTAATACAGTAGGAAGTTATAAGGACATGAGCAGAGTACAAAAAGTAAGCCAGGTATGAAAGGTTACCAGGATTAAAAGCCCTGGGTGCTTAGCAACAGGCAAAACTAGGCAGAGACCTTACCTCCAGGGTGACCTTTCCTCCCCTAGCTTATTGCTGGCTATACAACTTGGACTTCCTGACTTTTGTTTTCATACTGCTGGTCATGTGGTTCAGACCCTTTCTTTACCTTTTCTCTCCTGGCGTGTCACTAGTCATGTGACAGACCCCCTTAGAGAAGGAACAAGGAGGTCAAATAGTGGAATAGCTTCATATGACTGCCATACAAGCCCCTTTAACAACCACTCCCTGAAACATTAAGCCTTAGAGAAAACATATACCCCTTAGTTGTGTTTCAGCTCCAGGCCCAGAACAACAATCTCAGGAGGGATGACCCCATGGCTAATGTCAGGACCAGATGAGATGGCCTGGCTCTGGTACTAACCAATCAGTGAAGACCACCACCCTGAGGAGACACACTTGAGAAGCTGATGAATATTCTATTGATATGCTCCCCTGAGACCTCCAGATAAAAGCCCTTAAAACAAAGGACCAGTGTCCATGCTCTCTCTTTCTCTCTCTGTCTCACATGCCAGGACCTTTCCCTCTCTCCTTTCCCTCAGGGCACATACATTTGCTTTCTTTCTCTTAAGCTCCAAGGGCCCTTCTTTTGCTTCTGTGTTTTTTTCCCTGAGCCCATGCAGCCCAGCTGGCTCACTCCATTCATGGCTCAATTCTTCTTCCTCTGTGAGTTTCTAAATAAAACTTTAGTTGTATATGAGGCTTGTCTATGAATTCTTTTTTAGCCAAAACTCAAGGACCAAGCTCTAATATCTGGTGCCATTTGCCATAAAAAAAAAAAAAAGATTTCTCTCACAAAGGAAAACATGTTTTATTTTTCAAAGTGGATGTCCAGCCCTGACTGGTGTGGCTGAGTGGATTGAGTGGTGGCCTGCAAACCAAAGGTTGGCTTGTTTGATTTCCAGTCAGGGCACATGCCTAGGTTGAGGGCCAGGTCCTCAGTAGGTGGTGCATGAAAGGCAACCACACATTGATGTCTCTCTCTCTCTCTTTCTTCATCATTTCCTCTGTCTCTAAAATGAATGAATGAATGAATGAATGAATAAACTTTAAAGACATGAATGTCCATACTGCTGAGATACCCTACATTTAATCATTTAAATGAACCTTGGTAATATTACAGAAATAAAGAAAAACAATGGCACTGTGAAGATAAATCTTATGGCCAATATATGTTTTCACATGAGCATTATTTTTTCAAAAACTTAAAAGCCTTGTGTATTTTTGAATCTCCACACAGACTTTCATTACTTCAATTCTGGCTTCTGTGTTTCCAAATGCTAAGAAAACATAATAAAGATACAGGGCAACTGCTCATCCTGGTTTACTTAGAACTGTGGGTTTTTCCAGGATGTGAGATTTTTGTGGCTAAAACTGGAAATGACCCAGGCAAATTGTTCACTACACAGTTACTACACATCTTCATAGAGAAGATGAATAGTACAAAACAGTAATATATAATATATAGTAATATAGTAATAGTGCCATAAAGTCGGCAAATATTTAGTATCTGCAAAGCACATATTTACGTATTCTGATAAATAAAAGTTTTATGGAACAAAAGACATTTTCTCTCCGATATTTCAATGGTCCTAAGGTATGAATATATAACCCTTTGATTTTTAAGGTTAGATTATTTGATTAATGCTAGAAACTTTGTGAAAATTATTTCCTGGTGATTGGTGTGGGAGGTTTGGTAGGATCCTGACAAAGGGTGTGTAAGATATAATATGTGAGGTGAAACATAACTAATATTGGCACATTAGTATACCAGAGATGTTATTAGTGTTTAATTAATAATACTTTTACAGTGTCAATAATAGCTTAGTGGAAATACTGGACGCTTTTGTTAGACTGCTTGGATTTAAATATTGACTCTGCTACAATAAACATTAATTTCATCTTTTTTTATTTTTCTAGCTGTATTGAAGTATAACTGACACATAAAATTCTACATATTTAAAATGTATATCATAATAACTTGATATATGTATACCTCATGAAATAATGACCACAGCCAAGCAGATTAACACATTCATCACCTCACCTAGTTACCTATTTGTGTGTGTAGGTGGCTGTGGTGAGAATATTTAAGATTTACTCTTCTAGTAAATTTCAAGTGCACGATACTATATTATTAACTACAGTCATCTTAGTATACATTAGATATACAGACCATACTAATCTTATTACTGAAAGTTTGTAGCTTTTGAATAACATCTCCCATTTTCCCCACCACTAGCTCCTGGCAAGGACCATTTTACTCACTGCTGCTATGAGTTCCACTTTTTTAGACTACACATGTAAGTGAGAGTATACAATATTTTCTTTCTGTATCAGGCTTTATTTCACAAACTGTAATGTCCTCCAGGTTCTTTCATGTTGTCACAAATGAAAGAATTTCTTCCTTTCAGATGGCTGAAAATATTCCACTTTATATACATATATTTTAAAATATATATGCATAAGGATATATGTCCTTTTATCCATATCCAAAATATGTAATATATATCACATAGAAATCCATATGAGATTTAATACCCTACTCTCTCTATCTTAAATTTATTAATAATTTTTGAATAAGGCACCCCATTTCTGTTTATCCACTGGGCTCCACGAATTATGTAGCCCATTCTTACTAAATCTTGGGGGTTTAGCTTTGTGTAGATCCAGGATGCTGAATTCACTAAGATGAGAAGACATTGCTACATAGCATAAAAATGGAGAATGTTATAGGTAGTATGTGATTTTGCTTCAATAGTTGAAGCCTTGACTCTCTTGACTAATTTAGCTGTCAAAAGTGCTGGGTTAAATGAACATTGTGACTGACCTAAGCTCAATATTTTCTAGGCAGCTTGGTAAAATTTGGTGGTAGACTTGTGGAACTTCACCGGAGTACAGTAGGATTTACTTTAAAAGATAAGATGTTAATTTCTATTTTAAAATCAAGGTTTTTTACTTGGGTAGGCAAAAATAATTGCACAGTTTATGATGAAAGTTTTATTGCCACTGTCCATGAGATGCAGGGATGTTGACAGCACACAAGGATCAACCTGGGGCTATTACAGACAGACACACACAGAGACTGCCTGAATTTAATCACACCAAGGGCTTTCTCCACTAAAGCTAACGGAAGATAGATGGCTCAGTATAAATATCTGGAATGGTAGCCAATTCAGATGAATGGAAAACTTACTGTTCTCCCATAGCAGAAATTAAATTTTATTTTGTGTGCATACATTCTTTTAAAGTAACTATGTCCCCTCTTTTTCTAATTCTCTTTGTTTCATGAATTTTAATTTCCTCCACTGACATAGATCTCTTTTTTATATTTCAAGACTGCCTTTAAAAAAAATAGGCATTCATAAGAGTAATTAAGTACATTTCATAGATGATTTTCTAGGGATCTACAGCCAAATGTATTATTTATGTTTTTCTCTAATTGAAAGGAGAGGGAAACATTTACATGAATTATCTTAGTCATCTTTGCATATTTAAATATTATACACACACACAAGAGGGGGACTCAAAAAATCTTGGATTGATTTATAAAAATTGTATATTTATTCTTCATTTTTAAACTCAGTCACCTTCAAAGTTCTCCCCATTTGATGTAGCACACCCATCAAGATGTTTTTTCTACTGCTCAAAACAGTTTTGAACTTGTCAATTTCAAAGCCTTTTGACGCTTCTGCCATTTTTTGTTTCACCTCTTCGACATTGGCAAAATGTTTCTCTTTGAGGACTTTATTTCATCAGGGAAACATAATAAAAGCTGCTGTGGATGAGATTGGGTGAATAGGCAGGGTGGGGAATGGGAGTCATACCTTTTTTGGTCAAAAATTGCTCAACACTCAGCATGGTGTGGGTAGGTACACTTACTTGTAAATCACCCATCATGAAATGGGCAAACATGCTGAAATAGTCTTCAAATATTTATTCTGAAGCCAAATACATCCCCTCACAACAACGCCAGCTAGTAAGTACACTTATACAGGTGGGTTCTTAGAATATTCACCTAGTGGGGTAAGCCTGTACTACAAGGGGACTGCCCTCCAGGAGATAATTCTGTATTTTCAGGGGGTATCTCCCTTCATATACATACATGTGTACTAAGGGAGATGGAGAGACAACAGTGATTTGAAGTGCTGATGGCTCCGACTACTTGTCAAAACTTCCACCCTAGTTCTTCTACTCCTAAGTAAATACTATTCCACAGTGGTTGTTAATCACAAAGAAATTCATGTTAACTATACTTAGATGCAACGGCAAAGAATGAAATGAACATAAGTGGAAGACAGCTGGAACAAATAGAAAAAGAACAATTACCCAGGGAAATATGGCATGATTTCAGATAACTAATTCTCCATATTCCAAATAGCACAGTAGCCAGCACAGTCCTGCTTTTAAAAAGCAACCAGAAAAGATGTGTGGTTTCAAGGACTTGATGGAAATAAAGGGACTCAAAGTGAGGCTAACCTCAGGAAAGAAAGATAAACACAAATAAAAAATCAGCACATTACAGAAATATCTATTTCATTAAGTAGAATAAGTAATGGTGTCTGAACATATATTAGAGAAGGGATTTACAAAATAGAATAAATATTCCTGAAACCACTTTAAAGACATCGTATGTGGGACAGAGCAAATAAGCAAAGTGAAAATAATGAAGGCAAAACCAAATATGCTGAATATAAAAGATGTAGGGGGTAAGAGATACATAACCTATTGATGTTCTTGAAGAGGTTTAAAGATATAGTATGCCAAACTCCTTTAAAAAACTATTTCTTAAATTTGGAAGTGTAATTTATCAATTAGCATCACTTGGAAAAATAGCAAGTGTTATTTTTTTTGTTAAGTTAAACTAAAAGTATTTCTCGAGTATTATTTTAAGTATAATCTCAGTTTTATTTTGTGTTAATAAATATGGGATCATGTTAGAATCTATTTTTTTCCAGTAATGCTTTTTTGGGAACTGCCCTGCCTAGTTTCAGGAGCTTTAACCCCCCATGGCTAAGGCTGAGTGAGTGACCTTCGGACCATAAGCCACTAAGGAGACAAAGTTTATCTCCCTGGAAGGAGCGCTGCTTCTGCTCCTTTTTTCATAACTGGCCTCCAGTGCTTGGTTGGTTAGCCAATGATGGGTAAGATTACTCAAGGGGGGATTGACCTAAGACAGGCACCATCAGGTGGAAGCCCCAAGGAAGGACTTTGGGGGCTACAGCAAAAAGGGGTGCTGGACCCTCGCCCCTCGGCTTTGACAAAGCCGGATCCCTCATTCTGTCTACAAGAAGTCTCCTAATCTCTTGGTTGCCTTACTTCCCTTTCCTGACTTAAGCCTGAAATAATGACAGAGGGCAGTGGAGCCCTGTGCTAGAAAGGGCAGGTTTTCTGGGTGATCAAACCTAAGAAAGAATACATAAACTCCTATGAAACCTGCTTTGCTAAGAATGTTCTCAATTAAATGATGAAAGTCCAAGCAGGAAATGAGTTTGTTTCCCAAAGTTTTGTAGCCCTTTCACTAATAGGCCCTTAGAATAGGCCCTCAGAGTTCTTTATATGCTATCTATTGTTTGATCCTTACTGCCTGACAATGATTGATGAACTTTACCTGCATTCCTGTGCAAATTGAAACCCAATAACAGCTTGTCCAGGCAAGGGTCATTTGGGTCTCCCCTTGAGAGAGTGGCCAGACCTCTCCGAGGTGCTCCCCACTTGAGGGAGTAGCCGTGCTGTCCCTTTTCCTCCTCAGGACTTGGTAGTCCCTGTGATTTATCTCGTATCTCATCCATGATGCAGCAGACACTGCAGGCCGGTGTCCAAGTCAGTGCTTACTTATAGACAATTGGAGTTTGGATGATTTTAAGCATTTTTTTCCAGTTTTCTTTATTGGCTTAATAGTGAATTGGAATTTAATTTTCTTTAAAGAAGCAAGTAGTAATCTCTGTGAAAGGCAGTTGCCATTGTGGTAAATAATTATTTAAAAGGTAGAAACTTACTATTCTTAAGATCTTACAAATATTTTAAGTTTTTGTTTAAATCTCCTGGATGATTTTGTAGGACCCTCTGACAAAACTTAAACCTCCTATAGTTAGTTGTTTAATATAGTTATATTTACAGTTTGCATTATAAAAGCCAAAAAGTAAAATATTATTAAACAATTTAAAATATGATGTTTTCAATTATTATTATTTTCTATATGGTAATATAAAATGATCGAACATAAGAAATGTTGACTATGCTACATGGGAAAATATATAAAATAAACAAAACCAGTCATTGTTTATATTTTTCATAGTAGAATGGTAAAGAACTTTCACATTTATATGGTAAAACAGATATTAAGTGTAAAGATTATATTAGTGGGATTAAAAGACTTTATTAGAAAACTTCCTATAATATATACTTTTGCAAAGATGACCTAATTTGAAAAAAGATTTTTCTTTATATTCTCTATTTAAAAAAAAACATTTTATTTGTTTATCCACACAAGTTGTTTTGGTTTAGCAATATTGAAATCCTGAGTGTTGTATTTTGCTACACTTTTAACAAGTGAACAAAACCCTATGGCAGCCCTGGTTTTATTTCTTTACATCATTTCTGAGTTCACTTACTATTACAGCAATATTTTATTTTTGCCTACTTTTAAAACCATCTTAACTTATTTTCCTTCTGACAATCCTCTTTGAACACAGTTGGTTAAAATGAAACACATTTATAGGTAATAGAGAATGTAACAAAATCCAGCTCACCGTAATCCTCCATAACCTGGATTGCCAGAATCTTTCCCTCTCCCAGCACGCTGTGTTATTTCTGTTTTCTCTATATTACTTCAGACTGGTAGGTGACACTTTTGATGATTTAAAATTTATTAATGCCACTCAATGGCATTTTCTGAGATAGAATAAATAAATAGACATGTTAATATGTTGTATGCTTACCTAAAAGTAATAAACATTTTAAAGCTATAATTCACATACTCAACCACAAAGTGTGTATTTCTGAAAACATAATTCTACAATATGAAAATCATTAAACTTTCTTTGCATTATTTGAACAACGTGTAGTAGGAATGGAATGGGTATACAGTTCAGAGGAAAACTATTTTAAACACTTTTCAGCCCCTTTTCCTCAAATATCTCTTTCTTAAAAAATGTTCCACAATATATTTTACCTAACTCTTGCCCTCAAATGTTACTCTTGCATCAAAAATGTACACATCAGAATGTAAATGTGGTTTTCTTCTCTCTGTACCTGTCCTATGTACAGCATGTACATGGATGCTATATCAATATGAGCTTGTCTTCTCTTCCTGGAAAAATATAATTCATTCATTTCCCTGAGGTTCACAAAGTACATCCTCACCATTAAGAAGGCCACAAAGTTTATATACAATGTCCATTCTTTTCATTATGGGTAAGTCTACATTCTAGGTAAATAACCATGATCATTAACATTATATAGGAAATAGGTTCCAGCTTTGGAGAAAAGGACTTGGAAGGAATAAGCCACTCAAATTATTTGCAGTTTAGTGTTCATTTTCTCTACTAGTTGGAACTAGGATTCCCACCAAATGTCCAGGCAGATTTTGAACACAGGTAATGAAAACATTTACATGGTATACTAACACCTACTGGTCTGAATGGAATTGGCAAGGCTGCCTTCCCAGAGGGTTTTGGTTAAAAAGAAGGCCTGAATAAGAACCAATCAGAAAACAAGAAATATATTGAGTGAAGAAGGCTCCATACTCCTGGAATACCAGAGAATTGAATCTTTTTCCATTTCTCCTCAGTTACAAATAATGATGCCCAGCTTCCTGGGTTTATTCACTGTTGAAGACTTTAACTTAGCCACATGGGCCAGGTTCAATAATTGGGCCAAGGTATGACACTTTTGACAGGTCTTTAATAGCAAGAGGAGCAGAAAGCACGTAAGTGGCTACTGCTTTGGTGCTTCAGAGGGACTCTCTCTGTTAACATGGAGGTGTGTAGGAAAAGCTTTATTGGGTTTGTTGTAATGTATATAAGGCCTTTGCCCAGAGACAAAGGAAAGCTCAAAAGAAACAACAAAGAGATTCAATTGTAATTAAAACCAAAAAAAGAAAAAGATAATTTAAATCATTATTTCACATTCTAGAACTACTTTAAGCCTTTGTTAACTTGTTTCAAAGCATTCACTTCCTTATTTGAAGTGAAAACAATCTCTCAGCCATCCAAGTTATAGTCAGAAATAGTGATGCATTACTAGGAAAAGCCCACTTTTAAATGGCCTCCATTAATCAACATGGGGTTTAAAGAGACTTCCATTTACTACTCATATTTTTATGTTATTCTATCCACTAAAAATCTCCATATATAATTTCAATGAAATTACCTTCCCGTGTGAATACTCCTATTAAATGGCATGTGTAGGTACAGATACTGAGTTCTACAGGGTCTGGCAGAAGTAACACCTGCCTGAGTGTGGTTGGTAGGGTAATAATGTGGGTGTAATAATTTATGGCTTTAATTTGAACATTTCACCTAAAATGTCATATGGAGTGCTTGAGTGTGATATTATATACTTATGATATTGTAATATAATATTTTTAATAAATAGGGGTGTTATTTGTGTCAGACCCTGCATTTTGAAAATAATAGAAAATTGCCATATATATTAAGAATTTGCTTTTTCTTAATGCCATTTTAAAGACCCCCTATTTATTAGTCAGGGGCTATCTGTAATAGTTGTCCATAATAAAATTCAACTTGGGATATGAAACAATTGAAGAGTATTTTTCTACCCACTACAAATCCATCAGTTATGTATATCTCATATATCTTCAGCAAAAAATAGTCGCTAGTAAAAATAATATTGAATAAAACCCTGCCAATAGAATAGCAGTTTCTCAGTAGCAAAAATATATTGAAGACACAGGGACACATGATTTAGCCATTTCAATAGTCACTTTTCTGACTCTCACTAAAATTTTAGTAGAGTTAGCTATTCCTCAAGGCACACCAATGCCATTTGGATAAAACATTCATTAAAGACAGTTCTAAAATGTCACTTGCTTTCAAATGTTAATCCATATGCTGTGGAGTTACAAGAGATAAGCAACTGCAAAATACCTACTGCAGTACTTATTGCAAATAGGGTAGGATTGCTAATTTTTGCTATATTCTCAGCTTTTCAATTCCTATAATTCATAGGCCTGCTTTGAATAATGCATCACAGTTTTATCAATTGTATTTTAATTAAAATATATTTATAAACATAATGAATATTCAAGCAAACTGTTATTAACACATGCCCCAAATATGTTAGATTTCAATTAGCCCACTGAAAAGTTCATTACTACATTTTAACATATGAAGTGATAGAAGAGTGTGTGGTCACAATGAGTCAGAAGTAATAGATGTGAGATAAACTGATATTTAGTCAGTGTAGAGAAACCAGAATCTTGAAATGTGACTTTTTTGAAACATGATTTTTAAAACAAAGTATATTAATTCTGAAATAACTAGCTTCATATTCTAGTGTGGAAAGCACTGATGACATCTGAATGTACCCAGGAGAAATAATCTCTTCTAATTCTATAGATGTATCATTAGACTAGACTATTAAAATATTAGACATTTCCCTTTTTTCTTACATTTTAGAGAAATGTAAGGTTATGTATAAAGTTTCTTTTCCCATCCACCTCCTAATACAATCTTTCTCTTATGTAACACCTTTCATATGCAACTGGCATCATGTGGAAGTATCATTTTTAACTACTCCATTAACCTTGATGCCTTCAAATCTATCACCAGGCTCACTTCCAAGGAATTCTTTCACTGACACACTGCTTAAATGTCTAAAGTGACCCTTAATCACATTTTACAAAGGCTAAATAAAATCTTGACTTTGTATTCACTCAATTATTTTTATCATGGTAGTCAATCAAACTGGCTAGTTAAAGTCTATAGATATTTATTTGCACATAGGTTAAATTTAATTATTTATACATGTTAGCTGCAGCATTGCCAAATTACGATACTCTGTGTTGTTATACTTAGACCCTGATTTTCAAATGGCAATATTAAAAAACATTATAGTTCTGAGGTATAAATCTAATTAGCTGTTTATTTCTTCATTAGGAACTGGTATAAAGGACACACGGACAAAGCCAAAGGGGGTAGGATCAAGAGTGGGAAGTGGTGATGGCTGGGATTGGGGAGATTGTACTTGAGCAACAATAAAAAAAGAAAAAAGTAAAAATAACCAAAAACCTTTTTTTCAATAAATAAATAAATAAATAGCACTCCACATCTGATTTCCTTTTTCCAGAGAAATAATAATTATATCAGCATTTTTTTATTTGTTTTCAATTTGGGTCATTATAACCACAGTATTTTTTAAGCAATTGACATTAATTTCACCTCAAATTTAGAAACAAGTATTTTATTCATCTATCTATGAGAATACTAGATCTGATAACAGCTTTTGATTTTTATAGACTCAACCACTTTTTGATGTACCCTTTCCCCCAATTTCTTAATTTTATGTGTGCAATCACCAACCAGTCCTTCATGAGTTTTCTTTCAGTTTTGCAACAATGTTTATATTCAATGTATTATTTCAAATAAATCAAAATCACAAAGGAAAGCCCTAGCTTAAAGAGAAATTTCAGTAGCACTGTTGCTATGTTTCTCACAAACCAGTATTGATTGTGTATGAGATAGTTTGCTGTTGCATGTTAATAAAAATAACTGAAGCCAAAATAAAGACTGGGAATAAAACTATCCCTAATTATCCCAAATGTTCAAGTTTGGCATTCAGATAAAACTGGGGCTAGTTCTACCTAAAAGCAGAGAAAACTAATGCTGTTGCATTATTTCTGTGCTCTGTGCTTTTTGTGCATGTTGTGATTTATATTCTTTCCAAACCATTTACACAGACTTACTTCTGTGTTTTTTTAATAACTGCAAAAGGAGGTTTATTTTTCTTTTGAAAAACAAGCTATATCTTTGATGTTAATTGTGGACAATGTTCCTGACAAAGAATTTATTTGTTCTCTGGCACACATTTGTGAAAAAGTTGATATTATTAAGATGCCATTAAAGCAAAGTATTTTAAAGATATTTTCAAATTTGCATTTTATTATGCAAAATAAATAAGGTGAAACACCCAAGAAAATTTATCTTTAGGCACAGTTAAATCATATGTATGAAAATTTTGCTATTGAATAAATGTGATTAGAACAGGTCTTGTCAAAAAAAGTTTATTTCTTTACCTTTAAAACTGTGTGATATGAAAAAACTGTGAATTTGGAATTATTATAGAGATGATGCTCTTTTGAATTTTAGAAAGAGAGTAGCTGTATCTTAATTATAAACTTCACCAATGTCAGAATGACTCTGATGTCCTAGCATGTCAATTATCCATAAAATAGGACTGGAGAGTCTTGTATAATTTGGTGCAGTTGAATTTACTGAAGGAGATTCAGTGACCAAAAATAGAGATACAGCTTCCTCAAAGTCCTTACATAACACCAACATGTACTTTGGTCCTGGAAGAATATGATTTCATACATTATTTTACTTTAATTTAGTGTAGTTGGTTTGTACAGGAAAATTTTACCTCCCCACAATATTTTGTACCATGTCTTTCAATGCAAACCAAATTTTGCTTGGTGTAGATTATATTACAGTATCAATAAAACCACATGTATTTGAAGTACATTATGATATTGGAATTTCTAAAATTTTTCCTTTTCAAAGTACAATTTCAACTCACTCTGCACAGAAAATCATTTTACTTTATTTTTTGTCTGTGAAATGATCAGATGGTCTATTTAAAACAGCAAATTGTAATATTTCTTTAAAATAATGAAGTTTAACTATTATAATATTATGTATGAGCAGCCCAGTTTTCATCATGTGTCTCAAGAAGAATTCTACATTTTCGTTATACTTAGTAATTATGTTGGAAAAATATAATTACATATTATAAAGCATTTTCAATACCAGAAGTAATTAAACCAAAAAAACACAATTATTCTATGAATAATTTATTTTCTTTAGAAAAATCTATATTTTTAGAAAAGAACCTGATATGGAAGAATTGTTAGAGACTTTAAAAGAAACAAAAATTTAGTAGGGGTTCTATTAAAACTGTAATAGTTTAGTAGTTTTTCATGGGAAATTCAGGATAATATATAAATAAGTCAATTTAAGAATATCTAACCTTAACTGCTAGGGAAATCTTACTTTCACACCAATAGGCTGACTCTGAGAATATTCCAGGCAGAGAAAAGGATGTACAGAAAAATATACAAAAAATTGCACTAGCATTGGGACCTATGTATAGTCAACTTTTTCACTGCTACAGAACAGATGCTTTCATCTCCCATATCTTCTAACTTTCACAGATATTTGTATTGAAGCTAAATGATTTAATTATAATGAGTATCTAGAAGTTTCACTACACAGCTTAATTTCTATACATTTAGATTTGTGACTCAATTATATTTATTATGCCTTCGAATAAGTGATTTGGAATCAACCATTGGAATATATTCCAACTCTTTTTTTTGGTATTGTCTTATACTTCCCATGATATAAATAGAAATTTTAGGAATTTCAGTCTTCTTTTAACTATAACGCCTGACATATATTTTCTGCATCCTATTCTTGGAGAGTATCTTTTACATGTATGATATCATTTTTATTCTTACAAAAACCCTAAGAGTTAGTTACTATTAGAAGGCCTATTTTTCAGATGAGGAAATTTAGGTTTAGAGAGATTAATTTATTTGTTGAAATGATGAAACAGAGTTTGAACACAGGTGGTCCAATATAAGAGGATGACATTTGAACTCTTTCATTATGGCATAACCTTAGATTCTACCAAGAATCCCTACAGTTGATTGAGAAATACCCATATTAGTTCACTATAACTACCAATAGAAAACCAGGCTGTAGCTACATTCTTTTTACTGTCATTAATCTGAGCATATATATCTAGTGCAACTAGAGATACATAGATAGACAGATGATAGATAAATTTCTCAACAAACATTCTTATATATCAAACATCTGTAATTGTAAATAGTTTTGTAAAAACAGATATTACATTTAGAAGTGCTTGTCTTCCCAAACTTTTCATGTTGCACACCCATGGCTCTCTTTCCATTTTATTGACTCCAAATATTGAACCTGATCACTCTGAAGCTTTAATTCAGTGGCTTTCCAGTGATCTCATTAGGGACCAGTCATCTCTACTTCTCTCATAGTAGAGTAGAAGGGCATAGGTTTGAAAGTGGGCAGACACAAGTTCCATTCTGTATTTTTCTACTGCTAACTTTGTGAAGTTAAAACCTTGCTTAAAGCTCTCTGGATTGTAAATGTAAGGCAATCTCCCCAGATTTAATTAATTTATTCCTAAAACATTGATAATACTGTCATATGGAACTATATATATACAACCTAGATGGGGATATATTGAGCACTCAAATATCAGCTAATAAATTAAAAAAAGACATTATCAGTTGAAGCTATAAAAAGCACTACATATGTCTTCATATGTGTTTAAATAGTCACATTTTCTAATAAGAATATATATGTGTATATATGTATGTGTATAGGCTTCCTCTGCTAGGTGACTGTTCTATCAGTGTACCAGCTGGCATTGTTGTGAGAGGCTGCATTTTGCTTCAGTGATTTTTTTGAAGACTCTTTCAATGCATTTGCCCATTTCTTGATGTGTGATTTATGAGCATGTTTGTTAACACTGTGCTAAGTGTTCAGCAGTTTTTGACCAAAAATGGCATGATCCCTGTCCTGCAGTCATTGAAGGCCGGGCAGGTTCATGAGAGAGCTTGACTGACTCCGTTTTCCCTACAACCCCCCTACTCACACCCTTCCATTCACCCAATCTAGCCCAGAGGGACCTTTTATTTTGTTTGTATGTTTCTCCGGATGAAAAAAGTCCTCAAAGGGAAACACTTTGCCAATGTGGAAGTGATGAAGCAAAAAATGGCAGAAGCACTAAAAGGCATCAAAATTGATGAATTTAAAAACTTTTCTGAACAGAGGGGAAAAAATGTCACGATAGGTATTGAACCAAATGCAGAGTACTCTGAAGGTGACTGATGTTTAAACAAGTAAAAATAAATACACAATTTTTTATAAACAAATTTTTTGGTCCCTTCTAGTGGGAGAAGCCTGTACGGCAAAGGCCCAGTCCTACAGAAGATAATTCTGGTTTTTTTGGAGGTCCTCTATATGTTTTACCAAGCAACCTCTGTTTCCCATTGGTCCTTGGTCTTCCAGGTAGAATCGGGCAGTCACTATATTCCTTTCCCCATATCTGTGTCCCAGGGCAGAGAGGTTATCTCGTAGAATTAGGGCAATTTTCTTGAGATCCAAAGTATTTGCAGTCCTTTAGTAGTTGTTCTCACTTGGTGCCAACTTCAAAGGTTTGGCAGACATGTTTTGTAATTTTGATTGCACCCATTAGTTTTGGTTGTTCAAGATGAAGTTTGCCTTCTATTTTTTTCATTGTCTTGTTAAAGAATAAATGTGCATTTCAAAGGCATTTACTAGAAAATTCCCCAGAAATAAAATTAACTTAGAAATTATATAAATATTTAAAATCAGACATACAGAAATAATACACTATTAAACATTCCTTTCTATGAAGAGACTTAACAGAAGATATAGTAATAGTGTACAATGCAAAAAAAAAAACAAACCTAGTCTTGTTATCATTCTTTAAACTACCTTAGAAAAAATATTTTTATTAGGCAAATACTAATTGAGCATCTGTGTTTGCCTTGTATTGAACTAGCTGCTGTGTAAGTCACAAAGATGAATGAAGCAGACACCCTTATCTTAGGGATTTGAAATGTCATTGTGGGGAAATCATTAGTATTCATACATCTATGGAGGAAATACTATATTTTTGGCTTAAGAAATAATAATTTTTATCACAAATGGCTTTGCTTTTGGCTTTAGCTTAAGGAAAAGAGAATTTATATCACAACTGATGTTACTAGTGGCACAGATAGATATAAAACAGAGTAAATCAGGTGAAATGGAAACTTGAGAAAACAGTAAAGGCATAAGATACTTGTAGGTAATAGAAATACGCTCCCTGTATGAAGAGCCAATACCTGCTGGGAGGGTGTATGAAATCGGAGCAGAAGAGCCACAGTGAGATGAGCTCACAACAGAGATTGACATAAGTGACAGGGCAGATGGAGATTTGGTGGAATGCCCAGGACAGTTACACCGTAAGTTAAGTAAAATTAAAAACACTCATTGGTAACTGAGGAAATAGATATGTTACAGTTATGCCATAAAAAACACAGGTAACCTGTGTAAAGCTAGGCTCCTAAAAGTCTTTCAACATGCACTTGTCATGTTTTCTCAAAAAGTACTTGTCATCCCCCCTGTAGAAAAAGAGCAACAAAATCCTCTCTAAATAAATAAATATGAAAGGAATTTAATTTTTAAACCACTGCAACATTTCCTAACATGCTCCCTTTCACTCCCAGTGTGTAAGGATGCCCTCCTCACTCTCAACTCTCCACATCCTTCTGTAGTTTCCTATGCCTTGTGGGTTTTATTTCTCTTTTCTCTCCTTGCTTTCACATGCTCTTCTTTTCTGCTGTGGGTGCCTCTCTGCAATGCAAATGAAGTCTTTCCAGAAACTCTGGTTCTTTGTTTAGTTCATTACTTTACTACAGTAAAATAAAGTTCAAAAGAGACTCTATTAGTAAAGATATTTTAACAGTTGATAGAGAAAAGTATTTCAATGTTATTGGTCCTGCAGTTTAAGTAAGCAATGTTTATAAAACTGGTTTCTTGAAGCCTAGGTTTTGAATAATCCCTTTTTTTGTCACAAATATTAATTATGTGCACATTCTGAATGATTTGATTATCTGATAAACAAATACTGACTAGTGGTTTTATCCAATATTTTCACTTGTGTTGTTAGTGATTAATTTTTAAACTATAATGATAACAGAAGTAATCTTAAATGAAAAGTGACACTTTTCTGACACACTAAAGCTAAATGATACCTCTGAGGGGTCCTCAAATTTATTCAAATTGAGAAATATTTGAATAACCAGTTTTCATGCTTCATACTGTTATCAGTATGGGTCTGAGTGGATCTGCCTCAGGCTGGCCTATATTGTGTGGGCTCTTGACTTTGT